>QYAJ01000160.1:0-82002 GCA_003988865.1 Phialocephala sp. D728 | reverse complement strand
CCTGCTTGACTAAGTCCAAGTCTCGGCCCAAGCCAAATCCCTGAAAGGGGACAGTTCTTGCAAGAACGGTAAAATACTGTACAGAAAGTAAAATGAATTTTCGCCCCACCACAGTAGAACAATATCACAAGTTGAAAGCTACTTGCGGTCAACTTCGAGACTTGGCAGTTGTGCTCCTGCAAGCTCCCGCCGTCTTGTTTCAGGTGCCAGTACACCCAATAAGTGTGTCCTGGGGAGAAATTTAGCTTTAATAAACCTGCATGGACGACTCGAGCTCGAACAGCGGTACAAACAGAAGACTCCCTGAATTTCAATGGCATGGATCAAGTGATTGGCACGTGTTGCTCTACAATCGTTGCGCTAATGGTTGGCCTTCGACTGGCGGGCCTCGCTTAATCGAGCATATAATGACATACTCTCGACCTTGACCTCCTCCCAACACCAACATCAACAAGAGGATAGACTCCCACCTCTATTGACCTCGATCCATCATCCACCCTTTATTTCTCAACCCATCCTTCCTTCCTTCATTGACCAATCACCGCGCCACACTGATCAAGATGGCTGCGACTCCCGCGACAAACGAGCTCAAGGTCGCGCTTGTTGACCCAATGCTGGACCCATCATGCTGCAAGACCATTCGGGTCAGTTGCGGTCCCGTCGACACTCTGGATATCTCCCTCCGCCGAACTATTCGTGTCCCTGACAATGGAAATACACACTTCCTTCCCCCTGACTGTGGCGCATTTCCCGTCTATGCGGTTGGTCAGTATAAGAACAAGCTTCCAAAGAACATGGTAGCCAAGGGTGGCGTGTTTGTTCCTGTCTATGGCGAGTACCTCTTGCACTTCCTTTGATAGAGATCTGAAATGACCTAATCACTTTTCGCTTGAGGCTGACTTCGCGCCTTCTGGTCTTAGAACGTGAGGCTATGTGGATCAACTTTGAGTCTTCCCGCCCTTTTGCCATCAAGATCTACACTGGCGGTGTCAACGCGGTCTCAGGAGAACCTATGGGTGATGATATGGGCACATTTCTTCGACGCAAATTAATCCTCGCTCACGGCAAATCTATTCAGGATTATGTCGTCTCTGGTTACCAGCATTGGCTTGATGGAATCGCCACTGCTGATGGCAAAGTTAAACAGTTCGTTGCTACACCTGTTGGTACTGGTTACTCTGTTGAGGCGCAACTTACTGGTAAGGAGCATGTTGCTGGATTGCAATTTGAGATCATCCCCAGCATCAGAAAGCCGATGGAGATTTTTGTCCGGACCTTGACCGGCAAGACTATTACCATTATTACTGAGAGTCATATGACTATCGAAACCGTCAAGGAGCTGATCGCAAATAAGGAGGGAATTCCAGCCGGTTGGCAGCGTCTGATTTACGCAGGAAAGCAGTTGGAGCCCAGTAAGTCATCTTTCCATTCACGAGATTCAAATAGCTAATTTATGAACCAAGACCGCACTCTGAGTAGCTATGATATCTGCAAGGTAAGTCCCTCACGAACCAGATGCATTTTATGCCCTGGGCTCATTCTTCATAGGAATCCACTCTTCACCTTGTTTTGACCATTCGCGGAGGAGGTCTCGTTGACCCAGCTGCAGCCAATGCGTTGATGGCGAAGAAGCAACAAGAGATGTCAATCGCGCCTGCAGGCTTGATCCAACAAACCATTGTTCGAGATCCCGTCAACCCAACAGCATGGGATAAGGAAAACAGTATCATGTTCAACGTCCAGCTGCTCAACGCTACCGTCTTCCAGACTCTTCTTAGCATTTGCGCTCCTCCAACCCCGATTACTCCTGCTTTGTACAGTGAATATGGATTCCCTTTCTTCAAGATGGAAGAGGAGAAGAGCGGCATCAAAGGCGCCTTTGGGGACATCAAGAGCGTCGCTGAACTTGACATGCAGAAGGGTAAGAAGCGAAGCCGCGACGATGACAAGACAATGTCGTTCCCTGTCGTTATTCTCGACACATCCACCAAGAAGCGACCCTTCGTTCCTGTTTCCGAATTGATTCAGGTGCTGGAGAAGTTTAACGTTGTTTCTGAATTCTGATGGACGCCGCAACGACATGAGTTTAGGTTGGTGCGTTTGGGTTTGGGGCATGAAGATTGGGTCTTTTCATGTGAATATTCGCCGGCGAGCGAGATATTAGAGTGCATGATCATTTGCTTGGGGACATGATGGTATGATGCAGGTACAATTTTTCTTTTGCTATGCCTATGCTATCATACATGCTTTGCTATTCCAAGCAACCAGATAGATGGCAATGCAACTTCGTAAACAAAGTGCTGCGTTCGTTCGTTGATATCACATGAGCATGCTCTCCCGAGCTCGAACTCGAAAGTTAACGACTTCCATCGACAGTTGCTCACTCATTCATTTTCTTTGGTTTTGCGAATGAAATCTAGTATTTAATCAGCTAGATCTTGATGTGTCCTTCGCTTTTCCAGTTTGCAATCATGAGAACCAACATGAAAGCGACTATGAGCATTGGCCATAAGCTAGATCGTATCAGCTAAAGGGCAGCGTACCTATTAGGTGCTTCCATAGATTGCCTAGCGGGCGCGGACTCTTGTTCTATATCTTGATGGATGGCTGGTGTCTCTCGTTGCTCAGTAGCAGCACTCTCCATAGGAGTAGAAGATTGCAAACTTCCAGCTCTCGGGAGTGCGTTGTTCTTCTTTTTGCCCCTTTTCTTCTTGTTTTTTGATTTGGTCAATGGCATGGAATTGGACGTCGTGGGTAGTCCTGCAATGCCAGTTTGCTCGGGGAGCGCCTGGCTCTGGAATTGGCCTAGCTTTTGGCGAAGAGAATTCACCTCCAACCCCCGATTGGCAGCAACTTCGCTGGTTGCCTTGAGATCCGCTACTGCCTTTGCCATCTTCTCATTCTGCTCTTGCTTTTCCTTCTGGAGCTTCTCCTTAGCCTCGCCATATTCCTTGCATTTCTTCTCTACAGCTTCTCTGCAAGCCTCGAGCTCAGCATTCTTCTCAGCAGCCGCAGCTCTAGCCTCTTTGATCTCAGTTCGGAGCTTTTCGACTTCTGTACTCTTCTCGGGATTTATCTTGTCCTCAGAAGCTTTGACGTCGGGGATATTGTTTTGGAGCCGGCTGACTCTGGGTCGAAGGGCCAGAACTATTTTCTCCTTCTGTTTTCGTTCCTCCTTGATCGTCTCTTGGGACTCGTTGAGGGTTGCTTTAGTCTGCTCAAGCTTGCTGCTTAGGTCCTCGACTTTCGGTTCAAGCTCAGCGACCACTTCTTCCTTCTGCTTTCGTTCCTTCTCGACCGTCTCGAGTTTTGTGCTCAACTCTTCTACTTTCGGTTTAAGCTCAGCAACCACTTCCTCTTTTTGTTCGAGTTCCTTCTTGGCTATCTTTTGGGCTTCAATGAGGTTTGCTTCGGTGTGCTTGAGTTTGGTGCTCAACTCATCGACTTTCGTTGCGCACCCAGCAGGTGCTTCGCAGGTCTTGGCGGCTTTCCTGGCAATTGTTTTATCTTTTGGGAGAGTGTCATAGGCTTTGACAGAGTTTGGTTCGATCTTCGCTTTCGACGACGATTCTCCGAACTTCTCAGCTAATTTAAGCTCAATTTCACTCTTGAATTCCTCAATCGTGGCATTCCCTTTCGGTTCTCCGAACGTAGAGACTAATAAAAAGCGCGCTTTTCGTTCAAGTTCGCGTTTGGCTACCTTGAGCTTGTTCTTCTCCTTCTCGTTGTCGTCCCGGCTGTTCTTCAACCTCAGCCTCTCGGCGCTGATTTCTTTCTGGTGGGTTTCCTTCAAGATTTCGATCTCTTTGTCCTTCTGCTCAAGCTGGTGCGTTATCTCTCTTCTTAGCTTCTCACATTCTTCCTCTGCTATACGTGCAGACACTTGGTTTGCGGGGGCCCAGACTGGTGCATGACTGATGCTCGAGGATCCGGGAAAATGCCACTCAGCCTCCCTATGGTGACAAGTTACTTGGTATTGTGGATAGGCAGTCTGATTCCAGAACCCATGGTTCATGTTTTCGAAATGTGTGAAGTTCATAGCCAGCTGAGCTCCTCTATGAGCAGCTAAGATCATTTTCAGGCGTTCATTCTCCGCCTGAAGGAGTCGGTTGGTCCCTCCCTCTATCTTGCTCTCCTCATCAGCAGAATAAAGTGAGTTGAGCACCATCTTGATGTAATAATAGCACTCTTTGGAGCAGTTTGCAGGGTGATGTTTGTAGATATCGTCCCGGTCTTTGAAACGGCACCGTGAAATCAATTTTATGCGTTCTTCGGGACTTTTGTCTCTCCAACCTGGCGAGGATTCAAGAGCTATGTATTCGGCAACGCTGGGTTCAGGAGAAGAGTCAGATGTCTGTGTTGGACTTTGTACTGCCGTTAATGTCCCGAATGTGGCTCCCTCAGAGCTTGGAGCGTTGGGCTTTAGCGTTTCCTTGATCGGTAATGTCAGCGCTTCCTAAATCTGCGTAGACGATGTTGTGACATTCTATGAGCGAGAAAATTCTTATTGAAGCTTACGATTGGAGGTTTGATGGTAGAGCCATTGGCGATAGGGGGCCACGGAACTATATTGACTGATTTCGTCTGGATGGCTGTCATGATGTCTTGCGAATTTAAAACGCTCGACTCTCCTGAGGATGCATTGTTCATCACAAAGTTTTGTTCGGATGCTGGTTTCGTGATCAACGAGCTGGGTTGGTCGATGGAAGTCGTTGGAGGCATCGAAGCACGATCTGATTTTGTTTCAGACATTGGCTCCGAGTTGTCAACCCTTGGTTTGAACTCTGCCGCCTTTGGATTCGCTGTGAGAGGTGGTGAAGCCGCCCTCGGTCGTTCTTGTTGCATGTTCTCGTCCATGATGGAGATGGGATTGGATTCAGCCCTTGTGGCTGCGAGGTTGTGTTGTGAAGTTGTATGGTAGAAGTATTGCTGAATTCTTCGTGTGGCGAAAGGTATTGACGAGGTTTTCAAGGTGACAGAAGTTAGTGTGATATGACGATGTGTCATTCGCTTCAAAGAGTTTGGCTCTGGTAATTTTCAATCTCCGGTCCCATACTTGATGTCAACGCATCGAGACCTAACCCAAATATCAAAATTGGACCGAATGCTGCAACTGTTTTGCTTAATGTGCGAGAAGAGTGGATAATATTCTTCGGTCGTTGATTATAAATATATAAATATATATCATCTTCTGCTTTCTCCTGTCTTCGAATCTATGAACAATATAGCAAGCATCGACGCTACTGAGTCCTGATTTCTCTAAAAACTTGCGCTTTATACAGCTTTGCAGCGAGAGATGTTTGACTCTTATATCACAGCTCTGTATGCCATGCTTCTCAATTCTTCCCAGTTGCATTGTGCGATATGATCTGCCAGTCTCTTTAGGATCACACCAATCGCTTCGCCCCGCCTAGTGTACCAAACTACCGTTGCATCACACCTTTCCGAGGAACAACGTAAAGCAAAGTTGATGGCATCAATAGAGGGTTTTCATACTACGTAGTGTTCGTAATGGAGAATAAAAGGACAAGCGTGTTCTTAGCTTGTAAATTATGATTTCGAAGAGACCTGGCCCCCCTTTTTTGAGGGGCGCACGTGATCTTAGCGAGATCTCAGTTTGGGACCGGACTGAATTAAGCTTCATACTGGGTCGGTACGATGAAGATGGTTAGAAAGTGGACAAACGATGATCAACGAAACTTATCTCCAGAGTTCTTAGCTGATTCTAGAGGAAGTCTAGTGGCATACAAGCTTTCTTCGAAATGCGGTCAAGGGCTTGGAGAGGCGCATTCTTGTTCTCACTTCTTCCCGCTATCGAATGTCACTCAAATATTGAAAACATGGAATATATAGCAGCGCATGTCAGCGCTATCTATATATGCATCGTTGCATTATTTCGCAGCTCTTCATTTTGTTAAATAGAAAAGTCGTCGCAATTTAAAAATCTCGAAAGAAGATCGAAATACAAAATCTGTCCCAACTAGGTTAGGCCTTCAACCTCGACCCCATTAGCTCTACTCCGGATCAACATTTTTCATAGTGTCTTCTCGTGCCCGTCAATTTCCTGCGCCGAACTCCCAAATGACATCTTCCCAGCCCGGGCGTCTTCGAATCTTGATCTTCAATGCCTTGCCCTCATCATCCGGAGCTGCAACTCCAAACTTCGTCTCCATACCATGTGGCGGCTTCAGCATATCTCCATCTTCGCCTATGACGTCAAAACTCAGAACTAGAACAGCCAACGTCCCCACCGTCTCGGCGAAAGCAAAGTCTCTGCCAGGACAAAGATGCTTACCGCCACCAAATGGAATGAAAGCTCGCTTCTGCTTCTTGGTCAACTGCTGCCATCTACCAGGTCTAAATATTCCTGCATCATCTCCCCATATCTCCCGTGACAGATGCACGATTCTCGCAGGTGTCATGACTAAGCTTCCTTTCTTGAGTAGAAATCCTTGCATGTTTCCTTTCTCGTCTTCGCTTCCGGTGTTGAGAACCATGTCTTCGAGAACGACTCTTGTGCCGCCTTGTACGTTTGTCAGTCGCATTGTTTCGTTGTACGCTGCTATCAAGTCTGGACATTTCTCGTTGAATTTCGTGTGGTCGATTCGGAGTTTTCGTTTTCCTTCTGCTTCTCCACAGTTTGTGACGATGCCGGAATTTTCGAGGTGAGTGTGAAGATCCGAGACAAGTTCAGGATTGGAGAATAGGTAGAGGATCGTCCAGTATAGGGTAGGGATTGCGTTCGTAGTAGCTACAAAGAGGAGGCTAAGGGCTGAGTTGCCGATCTCATTCAATGGGACACCGTGGGAGAGGTTGACGTTCATTCGTGATTGGGCTAGAGCTGAGATTGATGGATGGTTCCTTTTTTCAGGGTCTAAGTAGTATTCACGGAAAACGGCATGCAGTTTCAATTGAGCGGCAAGACTGCGTCGTGTACTGGGGACGAGGTATTGAAGAAATTTTGGCAGCAGCATCAAGGAAATCTGAGAGTCTTCGAAGCCCCTTTTGCTTATTAGCTCATGTTTCTGGAAACTTCGAAGTGGGCGTAACATACCAAACTGTTTGTACCAAACCTGGATCCTTTTTGAGTGGGTGGTAGATGCCATATAAAGCCTCGGAAGTGGCCATGGTGAATGAGTTCCGTAACCAATACCATAGGCTCTTCTCCTCGAAGTCGCTGCCAATTTGGTTCACAAGCCTAGACACTTTTTCCAATACTCGAGCGTTCATGTCCCATAGTCCAGGACCGGGGACCATGCTGTCGTGCAAACTGCCGTGCGTGTCCACCATATACTGGTTCATTTCTCTGCTGCCAGGCAGAGGGTCATGCATCAGCCTCAGGATAGTTGGGGACTCCCCAACTATAGTTACGGCGATAGATATGATGATGGGATCAAAAGATAGGCTGTTATGTCGATGTATGGCTGATATCATGGTTGGATCGGTGATGACGTGAATTTTGTAGTTGAAGATGGAGATACTGAATACTGGGGACGAGGAGAGGAATGAGAGCTTCTCAAAGTAGAAGATTCGATGCTTGACGATACCAATAATATGACCTAGGACAGGGATGCGGGAGGTAATGACTGGTGGTTCGCCGGGGCTCGGTTTCAGTGATAGACGGGTGACAAGGAAGTAAAGGAGGGAGAGGATGCTTGCTAATAATAGTGCGGAAAACATCTTTGTGCTATGAATAGTCCAAAAAAGATTTGTTTGGATGATGCTGAGGTACGTTGTAAAGTGTTTGTTTGGGAGAGCCTCCGAGCGAGCGTAAGTTCTTTTTATCGCATCTTAGCGAAAGAGCTATTGAGACTTTGATAGGTTTGAAGAATTCACCAATTCACAACCGACGTCATTTGAAAGTTGTTAATCTGAAGGTTGCTCTATGAACATCTGCACTTTAGAACTAGAACAACATGTGATGACCATTCAGATACAATCTTTATCTGCTTGCATTGTCAAGCACTGAACACAGCACGGTGTTGTGCTCCATTCCAGCTTTGCAAGTGGAAACACCTGTTTGAGTAACCATCGCCTCATCTCCAGCGCCAGTTGAAGTTCAACCAGGAAGGACGCATCTTGGCAAATTACTTCTCTAGTCAGAGAGATCTTAGATGTTGGTATGTGTAACTTTACACAATATGCGCATGCAGATATTCAGATCCTTGAAGATTTGCGAGAAGAGAAGAAGAGAGTTCACGTATGACCCAATCCAGGATCTGGACCTAGCTTCCGACTACTCGGACCCTAGGCGAGCTGTAAGGCATATTCCTCAACTTCGAGTCAAGTGATTGGCGGCCATTGGCCACTGGGCATCCACGCATATGGTCTCGTGTCCGCGCATAATTTCATGTTATACCAAAACGTGTTCAACGGTTGCTGATGGAATAGTCAAGAGTGGTATTTTTACTTAGCGAATAGAATTAATTATTTTGTGTGGATATGGAACTACTTCCGTGTTGTAAAAGTTCGTAAGACTATTAATCTCTATTTCGTGATGATTGGATGCCGAGAGAATTCGTTTAAACTAGCAAAACTGCGGTTAGCAGATGCTCCAGTTTAGACAGGAAACAAAAAGACGAGATCACAGCAATGAGCAAATGTTACAAAGTTCTAGGCAACAAAGAACAACTTCCAAAATCATACATAATATCTAAAACTTCTATCCCCTCTACTCGTCCTCCAAAGCACCTCACCATGCTCTCTTAACTCTTATGTTCCCCCAAAACCAGATACGCACTTAGCAAACATTGCCCAGAGCCCTAACTTCTCCAACATTGGCTTAGGTGAGCGCTTATCTTCCGCCATCAGAAGAGTCTCTTCACTAATATTTGAGCTCAAAGATACTGTTCTGCCAGAGGGAGAGTATGAGAATGAAAGTCCGAACAAATGACTATTGAAATTCCTTACGTGTTACTCGACAGTTTAGGCACCCTAGGACTTGTTTTCGTTACTATCTTGACACCACCGTTCTAGTTGCGTTAATAGCATACACTGAATACCATCGGCTAGATTACAGCACTCGCTGAGTCGAACAAATGCGAAGGATCACTCACCCGAACGGGAGCTGCTGCTATAGGTTTTGTTTGGAATGATTACACTGAGAGCGAGGAGATAGGACAGAGAGATGTAAAAGGAGAGGGAGTGTTTTGGGAAGTTAAGGATAATCTGACGGAGAGTGATGATTTAATAAAAGGCCAGGCAAAGATATGGAATTGCGGTGGGAAAGCCGCTTTGTATCTGGGCGCAGCAGAAGACTGTCTATAGAAAGCTTCTTTTCACAAAGCAAAAGCTCCAATACGGTGAAACCTGTGAGGGTTGGGATGAACACCGATCATGAAGTCCGAAGGAACACTAGCGATTTTCTTTAAGCGAGCCCCGCGGAACCGCGGCCTCTCCGCCTGAACATCATGACGTGAAGACAGTGCTAGCATTACAAACATCCATTGTTGATGGAAGATCTAACATTATTTAACGAAACTAGAGGCACAGCCATTATAGCCATATGTGCAAATGATCTCGCGTTCAAGCCTCAAGAACCACACTTTCGTCTAAGGCGAAGACTTTTATACGCGTCTTTGCCACTTCTAAGCGGCTCATTACCTGCCACATTTTCGTTCTTATCTTTCACTTCTTCCAACTCCCAATCCTCATCAACAACTTCCAGCAGCGCACCAACCAGAATCGCAATCAGTTTCGGTCCACCTCGAAGTCTCGATGGGCACTGGGACATTGATGGAGTTCTCGTTCCCTTTGGCATATCAACCTTCCTCCCAAACGGCATGTAATCCACCGTATCCACAACATCAAGTTCTTCCTTCTCATTATGGACCCATCGCTCCGGTCTGAATCTGAAAGGATCTGGTCCCCATCTCTGCCCAGTGCGATGCATGGTCTGGATATCGATCGCGTCAAGTGAACCATTTTCCTGCTGCACGTACATTCGAGGGGTCGGTGGATAGAGACGAAGTGTCTCTGCGACGATCATTTGCGTATCTAGACCCGTCCCATTTGGTTTATGCCAAGACTTCGTCGGAGCTTTGAGCATGCCCTCGAAAAGCTTTATCCAGGCTTCGCGATCTGTAGTCGAGCTGCGAAACCGCACCTCAATGAGACAGCGAAGAACGACTTGCCATAATCCTTGATGCGCAGGGATGAGGATATTAAGTGGATTGCGTTGTGGTAGGTATGTTCTGTACCATGGAAATTGCACCTTGAGGTGAGTGAGAAGTGACTCGCGATTTTTCGTGATGCTGCTGAAACGTGCTGGGAAATATGTTGCGCAAAATATTTTCCAGGGCGATTTTGAGTCGTACCAGAGTGTATTGATCTCTTCGGAGATAATTTCAACATCGGTATCGTTCATGCGTCCGTCTTCTTTAAAGCCTCGTGCTACGTGGGGGAAGAAGATGGTAAGGATGGTGCGGAAGACAACGATTTGGACGAGTTTGGACAGATATACCGGGGTGCGTTCCCAATTGCTTTTCTCGATGTACTCCTTTCCAACACTGATAGCATTCCCTGCAAGCTCAATGCGTGCTGAATCACTGTCTGATTTGTTCAACGCATCCTCAACCTTATGCAGGAAGTTTCGATGGACGTCTTCGCTTATAGTGGTGAAGGCATTCTCGATTCCAAACGCAGTTATCAATCTTCTGTTAGGCTTGGATCGTTTTTCCAGGTTGGTGTCTAAGAGCAAGGTGTTGCAAATAGCAATGTTGTGATGGAAATATGGTCGAACTGGAAAGACAATTCGATATAGTGCAAGGGAAAAGTTGAAAATGCCCTGCAACATCTTGGATGTAACTTCAGTGATCCAATCAGAGTCTTTAGAATAAATGCAGAGAATGAGGATGCAAACAATCCATTGAGTTATAAGTATTAAGCTTCAGAACAATACAAGCATGCTGTCAAGTTTGTCTCGATCAATGTCGCACGGGTTATGTATGATGTGGCAGTGTCACTGTATCACAGACCTGGAGTAGACGTTCCCATCTAGCGCTCTGGAGACAAAATTTTCAGCAAACTGTTTGTCAACTTCTGGCATTTTAGTTATGGTTACATCCCCTTCTAGTTCCTAACATTAACCAGCGGGGAGGTGTAATACACGTGACATGTATTGCACTGTTTCTCAACATTCCCAGGCGTCGAACATCTACCAATCGTGAGAGCCTGAGATAATAAGAATATTTCATGATGTGTATAGTTATGATAAACAATCACTCCTCTCATAGTCAGCTTTAAAATTAAAGTATTAAGTACTGGTGAGAATTTAGATCTGTTTAGGTTGTTGGTCATAAAGATAAGAGCAGGGAATCATGACAGCGGACTTGATACCCGAAATGATATTTATTTTATACTGTAAACTCACTCGTACAATACCAGCTCAGTGGACATCTATACCACCCGCAGTGAATGTTTATGTCACGTGATGCGTAGCTCGCACACTGGCCCGCTTTTGGGGCGATCGAGCGTTTATAATCCATGTTAATGCGATTTCAAGTGCTCCCTCGGTAACTCCTCAGAAGCAAAAGCCTATTGGTAGAGGGATCGTCCTCGGTGGAACCCGAGGGCTGCCAGAGGATGAGCGACGCTTGGGGCTGGACGAGGAACCGGCAGCGGCAGCTGTAGGTCTCGGGGGACGTCCCGAGACCGACTGTCGTTGCTAAAAGAGCGAACGATTATTTTCCATATTTTGGAATAAAGCTTCAAACTGGCTGTAATCCTGATCGAAATCGAGGGAGCCCCAATCGAATTCCCATTGAGAAGGTAATTGGTTGAGACCATCACCTGGAATGGGTGCATTCTGGTACGCAACTGGAGGACCTTGCTGAACTTGTTCATTTGGGTTTTGGAATCCGTGCGCAGTAGGACTTTTTCGTTTGGTAAATGATGTTCTGGACCCAGTGGACTCGTCTCCGGAAGAAGCGTCTCCAGCCTTTTCTCGGAGCATATTTCGGAGCTTTTGTAGACCCCGCGTCGCGATTGTGCTATCCTCTCGACTGCTTTCGAGGATTTTAAAACATTCCAGAATTTCTTCTTTTCTTTCTTTCGCTCGTGGTTCATCCCGGTTGAAACAATAATCCATCACCAAGATGACGGTTGAGACGAAAACGTGATGATTGACGGACCAGATCTTGATTGATGCAAGATCTTGAATTTGAGTAGTCATCTTTTTCCCGATTTCGATTACAGTTCGAGCGGATCGCAAGCAGACCATTCTGCTATAGGCGTACCGTGGATCTTGCGCACCGCGAACAAGGTACGGTCGGTGAAGCCGAGAAAATCGTGTGTGTATGCCAAAATGTGCCATGTTACGCGACATAGTGCGCTGCTTGCTGAGTCGCGCAAGCTTCTGCCCGAGACCTTTATCGTCGCTAGGTGGATAAATCGGAGAGTTATGCTTGACGATATCAAACTTTTTGTCGAAATCTGTAAGTAGAGCATTGAGCTTCTTGTCAAACTCGAGGACGAGCTCAAATGGCAACTCATCCATGTCTGATCCGGCTTCCCATGCTGCATCTACCATTTCGCGAAATACAGTTGCGAACTTGACTCGAAATATGAAGTAGGTCATATCTGTTGCATATTCGAAAGGTTGCGCATAATCGCCGCGAGCAGTTATGGCATCATCATCGACATTGGTAGGAAGATCTACGTTCATCTGGTTGGGGTGGATCATGTACGTGCCGCACTGCGCACCACTCATGAAGGACAAAAGCCTGGTAAGCGTCAATATACGATGTGCGAGCTCCATGTTGATAAACAATAATAGTAGGTCATACCAGTCTGAGGATGCCAGATGCCACCATATCCTCCTTTTGACTTCAATGTCAACCCAATCAACCTCCATATTCTGTCGACGAGCCTTGTTTGCATGGGTGTCAATTTTGTGCAATCCCATTGCACGTGCCGTGTGCATCGATGTCGCAGCAAGCGTCCTCAACGTGGCGATAGCACCAATATTTGGCATGATATGTTGAGATATAAGGATCAAGCTCTGCAGTGCTTCGATGGTTGGTGTTGAGAGACAATTGGAAGCTGCCAGGGCGTGTTGGGCAAGCGATACCCATCGGTAGGAGAACTTTTTCGCTTCCGAGTGCGGGAAATACAAATTGGACGAAGGTGCAGAGAAGTAGGCACTTAGAGCGAATATCGTAGCGATGAGAGCGATATGGCCGTATTCTGGTAATTGATTCTGCTCCATTTTCGTGTATACCGTGTCACAGATCATTCTAACAGTGGGCACGTGAATGATCTGATAGATCCAATTGACGTGATCGATATAATATTCGAAAAGAATTTGCCCTTGGCTGCGCGATGGAAGCATAGTTGGAAGGTGTTGAGTGAAGGCCGGAGGACTTCGTGGTCTGGTGAGAGCAAAGATGAAAGTGCCAAAGCTTTCGGCAACTTTTGCATCTGATGCAAATTGTTCCTGTTTTGTCAGCATCAGATTACAATATCGAGGCCCTCACGTACGTACTTCAGTGGTTGATGGAGCATGCTCATAAGCATCTGTCTCGATGAAAGAGAGTGTTTTGGAGAGTTCATGGTCCCCGCGGGGCTCATCTTTCGTAAGCACTGAGCAAAGTTAGCTAGGGTTTAGATAAAAAGTAGCTTTATAAAACGTTACCTGGAGCAGGCTGTCGTCGGTTTAAGCTGAGAGTCCGAGTCTCAGTTGACTGTGATACTAGTAGCTCTTCAAGCTTCTTGATGCGGTTGTTCAATTCGTCGATGTTTTGACTGTCGAGAGTCTGGTAAGCGGCCGCTCAGGGGTCCCGGCAGGCATGGGAACGACAAACCTTGATTGTCCACCACCAGGACTCTCGAAAGATTGCTGGGCTTGGCTAGACTCTGAACAACATCAATACCGCTTCGATCCAGATGTAGCGGGATGTAGCGGGTCATCTTACCTCCAGCGCCACTCGCTGCCGATGAACATTCCAATTTCCGTGCCTTGCAGTTGGAGCACGGTGCACCACGATCGCACTTCAGCTTCTTCTTACGACAGAAGAGACACGACACCGGTTCTTGACGACGGGGGAGCTTTTCACGGCCATTGTCTGGCTCATAAGCTTCGGATGAGCGCTTCATGTTGCGTTTGCAGACATCAGCCTGGATGTGAAGCCATTGCCATTGTTATAAGATGTTGGTTCGCCCCGGACTCAACTCGAATGTCCAGCCCGACCCGGAGTGTCCGGTCCACTTTTACACGAGCGTATCACGTGGCATTGCTAATGCTGGTCCGTGCGGCCTGGTGCATTTATTCCGCGCCGTTCATTGGCTTCTGCTCTTCTTCCTTCATAAAATCCTCCGCTCCGCAATGTCTTGTTCTACAGCGCCGCGGTTGAGGCTCCCCTGAAGACCAACTCAGTTTATTGTCCGTCCGGGTCAATGACATCGTGAGGCTTGACTGCGCATTCCTCAGGCGATTTAAGTCGGCGGGTAAAAATAGAAGTACTAAGTGGTCTTCGATTAATCAGATCTCGGTCTTTTATATGTACATTCTCCTCGAGATCCCCAGTGCTCACTTTCTCTGTATCACTTTCTTTCCCAGCTCTCATAATGCCGTACAAGACGTCCCATACGCAAACAGATACAGCATTTTCTGCTCTATCAGACGCTGCATTTTACTCCCAGCTCGTTCAAAAGTTCTACGCACAACCAGAACCCTCGTTCTTTGCTCGACCTGCACGAGAATTTTATGGACAATTAAGCAGAGCATTCTATGGTCAAGCCGACCAAGAATCGATACATGGTGGATATGATCGAGATTTCTTTGGACCTCCACCTCGAGCATACCATGGCCAATCCGACCGGGAGTACTATGCTCAAGTTGTGGATGACTTCCACAACCAGCTTGACCGAGCATTTTACTCCGAGTCAAGAGAATCACTCACTGATGTAGAAGATAATCGCCCTCGCGAGAAAAGGCACAATCCTTATGAATCTTCAGAGAATCTCGTCAGGAAGCCAGTCCCATCATCAAAGACCGAGTTCACGTAGGTTCACCCATTACTCAACAGTCAACTATTCACTAACCAATTACCAGTCTACCAGCGGTTCTCACCTTAGTCGGATCATTCTTCGTCATGTTCTGTTCAGTGGGTTTCATCAATGCTTTTGGTGTGTTCGAAGAATACTATGGGACAGTGTATTTGCCCAGCAAGTCTGCGTCGGATATTTCATGGCTGGGGTCTTTCAACTTGTTCATCATGTTCGGATTGACGCTTCCTGTGGGATTTTTGAATGATAAATATGGACCTCAGGTAAGTTGATTGATCTCGAGCCTGAAATTCATGGCTAACATCGGCAGACTTTGATGAAGGTGGGCTCTGTCATTACTCTGCTTTCACTATTCCTTGCCTCGCTCTGCAAGTCATACGCCACGCTTTTCCTCACGCAAGGTTTTCTTTTCGGTCTGGGGTGTGCAATCACTATTCTACCAGCCTTCGCCACAGTTCCACGATGGTTCGTAAAAGGCCGAGGTCTGGCGATGGGTATCGTTGTTTCAGGATCCTCTCTCGGTGGTGTCATCTGGCCTATTGTTCTCCGTCGCCTGCTCTACAAACCCAGCATCGGTTTCGGATGGGCAGTTCGTATCTCAGCATTCATCATGCTTCCCCTATTACTGATCGCCTGCGTTACCATCAAACTTCCCAAGGTCAACAAAGCTCACGGTCACGGAAAGCCCGACTTGTCCATTGTCAAGAACCCCGTCTTGATCATCCTCGCCATCTCGCTCTTCTTCGTCTACCTGGGTCTCTTCTCGCCGTTCTTCTACATCACGGGCTGGACTATCTCGCTCAAACTCGACATCGACATGGCTTTTTATATGGTTTCTATTATCAACGCTGCGAGTTTGTTCGGTCGAGTCTTACCAGGTATCATGGCTGATAGGATGGGACCTTACAATGTCATGATCTTGTCTGCTGGTATCTCAGGTATCATTTGCGTGACCTGGACATCGGCCAAGTCAATCGGAAGCATCGTAGTCCTCTCACTGGCATATGGCTTTGCTTCAGGAGTAAGTATTAGGATTCTGAATATCAAACTTAGGCTAATGTTTTCAGGCTGTCATCGGTCTCCAAGGTGCATGCGCAGCGGCCATCGCCAAACCATCTCAATACGGTGTCGCTATCGGTGCTGTGATGGCGGTGGTCTCTATCGCGGGCTTGATCGGTTCTCCCATCAACGGTCAGATCTTGGCCGCTCATGGCTATATCGGCGTGGCGCTGTTCTCGGGCTTCGCTTTGATACTTGGAATGGTGGTCCTCATACCTGCGAAGTTAAAGCTCAACCGGAACCCACTTGGAAAAGCATAAGCAGGGTGGATTGAAGACATAACTAAGGATGAGGATATAATACGAGGGTGCTCTTCCCGAGGAAGAGATTTCGCGTCTGAAGATTTCCTTGCTCATGACGAAATGATGATATTGTATACTTAACGCAGAATAAATGGTTGTCTGCACGGCAGTTGTACATAGGATCATAGCGCAGGCGTTGGCGTTGAATAAATCATGGAGGAGCCATTCCGCATCATGCCTTATCGGTGGAAACATAAATCATATCATTAGCATCGATAAAATATTTACAATACGTTTACAGATGAAAGAGCTTAATGGTGCTAGCACGGTGCTAGTTTGATTGCGACATGCAACAAAACATTGAGACGCAGTGTCACGTGGATCTCTCAACCAGCAGCAACTTGATGAGGATCATGCGGAATAGAAGTTCCGGTCTCTTTCACATACTGATTTCTATTTTCAGCACTTATAAATGGAGGGTTTTCGAGAATTCAGTTGCATGTTAGAATCTAGGATTTTAGTCACGTGCTACATATACGCCGATCAAAGAAAATTGTCCGTCGGCGAGATCACTTTCAGCACCGCCATCATCACGACGTCGATATACGGTGTCTGCTACTGTTGCAATCCTCCTTAGCATCAATGCACGAAAGGACACGTCAGTTCCCCCACACAGCTCTATCGCAAAAGCAAATGTGCACCTTAAAATCCTACAATAAAATCCGTTCCTCCGCGGCCCTTCGCAGATCGTGTTACAGTCAGCATCGTGGAGCACTTCCTACCGACCACCAACCCTCCAGTTCTACTTACTAATGCATCAAGGTAGCGAGGTACGTCTCAATATGTCCCGCGGTCGAGGTCCCTTATCTCGCCGCTGCGCATCTCCTGGATCTCCGCAAGAAATACAAATACCCCCAAGCCTGCGAAGTCCCGGGTCCGATTCAGGACATTTTCAGCATCCACAACTTCCGCAATCCTTGGCGACTTTCAGCCCTCTGCACAACCTGACATGTGTCAGCGGTAACCCCCATGACTCCTTATCAGGTGGCATGGGACTGGGACTTGGGCTTGTAGCAATTCGAAGTTTTATATTGGGAATATCCATTTCTACTTCTTCATCTACTACCCGATTTAGCTTTCATATCGCATTGGGTTAGCGCTCAATTCGATTTGGTTCAAACATGCTTGTAGCCAAGAAAAGAAAAGTCGCGAAACGATCATGATAGGTACAACCCCGATTCGAGATCTCCGTGGAGTCGAGGGCACGAGCACATCTTTATAGTCCCCATGATTTTGATTTCGCATGTTTCTGGAAATGCGGAAGAAGCTTCTTTCGCTCGCCTATGCTCGGCAGGCTGAACACTTGTGCCATGTAATACCATTTCTCGATCTGCCTAACATTACCCGTGGAGAAGGAAACATGTGTCCAAGACCCCAAAGATAAGAAATTTGCAGGTCCAAGGAGATTCTCAACTTCATTCAGTAGAATGAAGACTGGAATGCTTGCTATATATGAAGAAGGAGCATCTCGAATATATCCTTGTTCAACCCCACAGTTCATCCGCCCCTTCTGCATTGAGATATCTGCCATATTCTAGAGATCGCGTAGAAAGTCGAAACGCATTGTAAACTTGCCTTTGAGCGCCTCGCAAACATGCTTCTCAAGATCGCCCAGCTCTGGGAAGCCCCAGAGATCAACCCTCTCAATGGCAAAGCTCGTTCAATCCCTGCCTTGAATCCTTTCAACAAATATGGCAGAACCTTCTTCTTCTCCTGGCTCGGTTTCATGGTCGCATTTCTTTCATGGTGAGTATCCTATTCCTTCCAAACATCGCTGTTTATTTGCTAACACGTGACAGGTATGCGTTCCCACCGCTATTGTCCCTTACCATTAAGAAGGATCTTAAGATGAGTCAAAATCAAGTGGCCAACTCCAACATCATGTCTCTTACCGGAACCCTCGTCATTCGTTTGATTGCCGGTCCTCTATGCGACAAGTTCGGTGCTCGTTATATTTTCGTCGGCTGCCTCCTCGCTGGCACCATCCCAACTGCACTGGCTGGCACTGTCACAACACCGACCGGACTGATCGTTCTTCGATTTTTCATCGGTGTTCTTGGCGCCTCGTTCGTTCCTTGCCAGGTTTGGCTCACCGGTTTCTTCGACAAGAATGTGGTCGGTACTGCCAATGCCTTCGGTGGCGGATGGGGTAACGCTGGTGGTGGCATCACTGTAAGTCTCCATCAATGCCAGGACTGTCCACAAGATACTCAAGATAAATAGTACTTCGTCATGCCCGCCATCTTTGACTCTCTGATGAAGCACCAAAAGATGACTGCTCATGTCGCGTGGAGGGTGTCCTTCATTGTCCCATTCATCATCATCACTGCCGTCGCTTGTGGTATTCTGTTCACCACCGAGGATTGCCCAAGCGGGAAATGGGCCAACCGCCACCAATTCCTTGACAACCTCGCTGTTTCATCCATCGAATCTTCAGACGATAAAGCCACAGTCGAGAAGACCGAGAAGGATACCGAGGCAGCCGACAAGGGACTCAGTGCCATCGACAAGGCTGAGGGCGAAGTCATCGTAGCACCCACCTTCCAAGAGGCACTCAGCATCCTGTTCTCTCTCCAGACCCTCGCTCTGGCAGCCCCCTATGCCTGCTCATTCGGTACATCCCTCTCATCTCCCTTTTCCCACAAACCAAAAAACTAACTTGCCGCCAGGCAGCGAACTTGCAATTAACTCCATCATCGGCTCCTACTACCTAAAGAACTTCCCCAAGCTCGGCCAAACCGGCTCTGGCCGCTGGGCCGCCATGTTCGGCCTCATGAACATCGTCTTCCGTCCCTCAGGCGGCATCGTCGGCGACTTCCTCTACAAGCTGACCGGCGCCGTCTGGTCAAAGAAAATCTGGATCACCGTCGTCGGCGTCATCATGGGCTGCTTCGAGCTCGCCATCGGTCTTACGGATCCCCATTCCGAAAAGCTCATGTTCGGTCTCGTGGCCGGTCTCGCCGTCTTTATGGATGCTTCCAACGGTGCTAACTTCGCCGTCGTACCTCATGTCCATCCGTTCGCTAACGGCATCTTGAGCGGTATGGTAGGTGCAAGCGGAAACTTGGGAGGTATCATCTTTGCAATTATCTTTAGGTATAATGGCGTTCATTATGCGAAGACAATCTGGATTATTGGCGCTATTTCGATCAGTGTTAATCTGGCTTGTTGCTGGATTCGGCCGGTGCCTAAGAAGCAGATTGGTGGGCAGTAGATTGAGTTCGCGCTTGAATTAGGTCCTGTTGCATCGAGATGCGGGGTGGAATTCAGGTGATGAGGTGAGACCGACGGGCATAAAGATACCCAATTTGAGGGAGGCTTATTAGAGAGAGAAGTTCAAAATTGTTGTTCTTATATCATATCGTCGTATTTTAGATCAGAGAGAGCTTACCTACCTACTCGCCTGCTTGCTTCACAGCTCGGGAAATGAGAGCTGAGAGCATGCATGACTTGTCGTCAATCATTACCTACACTTTTATTTTTATTTTAGTTTGTGTCTGTATTTTCTCGTACCGTATGTTTGTTTCCTATTTGTTTGCTTATTTTGTTTGGTGCTTGGTACTTGGTGCTTGATATTGGATGCTCGTCGTCTTCTTTCTATTTCAAGTAGAGCGTGGTTTTGAAGTTAATTTTTAAAGTTATTGCTCTTTTAGTACCCGCTACTATTATTCTATTGCTGTATTGTTCTTCGTCTTTTGCTTGTTTTCTCGCTTCCCTTTTGGTGAGCCGTACTACTAGTTGCCAGTCTCTTCGAAGGGAATTTCGAGTAGCTTCATGGAAGGGACTGACGATTATCAGTTCTTAGGTAACTTAAATCGTCGAGGATTTGCATCTTATGTTTTCTAGTTATTTCTCGAGGTTAATATGGATCGAAAACCGTGGGCTGTATGAGTTATTCAATGTTTGAAGCTCAGAGTCTTGATTTTATGCCCCGAGATGAGGAAAGAGACATTGTTGGGCTGTAGTATCACGTGATTTGGTACCGAAACACATATTGTTGTCACACTTGATGGGGTATGCAGGCATCTAGATGCTTAGATTTTCTGTCTAGAATCATCCACCGGACTGGTACTGATAGCCTGCTAGTTGCGATGTGCAGCGATATTGCACTAGCGTATTTTCACGTGGGTGCAGGGAGCTTTTCATGCAATCTTACAAGAGAAACAAATCTGTTTCCTGAAATAACATGTATTCGTGTTAACTCCCTAGCTATAGCTCCAAGACTATTTGAACGACCCACTAGGATATAGTTGCGTTCAATTTGTAGCATTTACTTTTTGGGATCGACTCATTCTGGTCCCACTAAAGAGAGCAGTTAGCACGGTGCAAGTCCATATGATCCAAGATACCTACGTGTTCATGGACACAACCACCAACCCAGCGCCATCTGTCCGTAGTTGAGTATTGCGCGTATGACATGTTCGTACTGGCATCGAAGCACCAAGCGGTGTTTTGTTCGGTGCCTATTATGTTCCCATTGCAGAAAATGGACCAAATAGTATTAGGTCCGTCCGCGTACCCTGGATGGTGTTGCTATTGTACGTTTAATGCTCAATCCTTCCTTTCTCTAGTTTGTTGCATAGTTGGAGAGTGCGAATTTGAACTAAAAATAAAACTTACTTTATAAGTTGAATCTATATATGAAAACATCGCCCTGGGATCCCCATCTAGCACAAACGCACGATAGTACTTGTAAGCCCTCAGTGCGGTCTCGTCCACAGTTACGGAAGAATTCGGTTGGCAGAGAACGGGAGGCGTTTTCAAATTACACAGATTTTCTCTCTTGTTGAGGCCCGCATCGTGTATTGCAAGATTAGAGTTGAGAAGATCGCTAGCTGGAGCAGCAAGGCTGGTGATTGGTGCCAAGATGCCTACGGAAAGCAACTTTAAAAAGTGCATCTTCACAGTAGCGGGCGTGAAAATGTTAATCGACGAGAATTTGCACATTTTATGAAATACGTAGAGATTATATAGCCATGGTAAGCGAGCTCGGCATAGGGAAGACGTTCAAATTAGCCAAAGCGCGATTACTCCGCACTCTATAACACCTTTTTACACTTATTAATTAATTAATTTATATTAGAAACACTCTAAACATTGATAGATAAAGCACTATCATAAGTCCACATACAGTGAGGGGGTTCTAGTCAGGTCCTGAGCAGCGTACAATAGTGTGGCGGCCGGTCTATCTTTTAAGGTACTGTACTTGGATCGCACCTTAGCCTAGGGGGGAAACAAGACACGAAATTAATCGAATTAGTGAAACGTACGGGGCCTAAAGCGACTGATGATAAAAGAATCTTATGTACGGAGGGCGACCGACGATCATTCTTTTTATACCATATTCTATCACGACGTAATTATCTTCGTTCTCCTTGCCACCATTTCATCATCCGCCCAGACTCTTTGCAAACACGTAAACTCTGCTCGGTTTGCCCCCAAGTCGGCTCCGCTCCACTTCAGACCAGCGAGACTTTTCCAGCCTGACACGTTCCCATCTTCAAGAAACTCATCTTCAATCTCGATTGCCCACTGTAGTACTTTACTGATATAATCTGCGCCGAATCCGGACCTCTTCAAAACCCCTCCTGTCTTTAGACCTGAGCACGTCCTGAGTCAACCTGAGCACCATGAGCGGGGATCCGTATTGGGTCCTCGCTGGCTCTTTTGGGCTCCCTTGTATAAGCAAGTTCGGCTTGGCATTTATCATATCAAAAGTAGTTATCAGAAGTTGATATTTAAGGTGCTTCATTTATTCTAAATCGTATATCCAGCAGATATGTAAGACTATAGAATCTGGCCCACATCTCCATCAAAGTTTGTCCAATTTACTCTTCAAAATGTCTCGGAGACCATACTTCCAGATATCGTTCCGTCACTTCTCAATCTTTCGAAATGTAGGAGCAGACAAAATTGATTTATGCATCATCATATTCCTCCTCCGGGCCACGAGAGCGATATAAATGACGCGCGTCATCCTCTTCGTCATGCAGGCTATTTGCGCGCAAAGGCCGACGACCATCCGCTTCATTATGGGCATTTTTTGGAAAGGTGTTGATGGCGATGCTTCTTGTCAGGATCTCTAGTCCGTTTCGTCTCGGGATGCTGGGAGAATGCCTATCCCCAGGGTCGTTTTCTCCTGTGAGTCGACGCATGTGGTGTTTGTTTGACTCCATGTTGATGGTTCTGTGGATTCGGATGCTCGAGTCAAAAGGTTCGACGTGTTGATATTGAGGAGTTTGATTTGAAGGGTCGGAGAAAAGCGATCTGAAATAGAAGTGCTTTTAGTGCCTTTTATAAATTGGGAGAAGAATATTAATTATAGCCTTATGTTGGGGGATCCTGTTTGATCTCCCTAGGAGCCGATTGTCCTTGTCGCTTCTATATTTTTCTTTCTACTCTTAGATGAGTCGTATCCTAGCTTTGACTTGGTTGACTGCGAGGTTCATGTTTCCAGTCCAAGGTTTGAACGTTAAGATGAGCAGGCAGATTAGTAACATAGTCCTCGAGGAGTTTCGTTTCGTGCTAATCGGATCAAGAAATATATCGTTCCCCGCTTCCAAAGTTGAAAATATTAAGGAGTCTGCTAACGCGACAGTGGAATCCCAAAATGAAGGTCAGTAGGCAGAAACATCCTGAAGTTTTAAGGCGTTCAAGCTCGTTCTTAAAGCTAACAATCTTTTGCTCTTGCTCAACTACTGCTGAGCTAACGACACTTATACCTTCCCTACACAACGATATCACATACAGCTTACAACTTCTCTTATTACAATCATACTCTACTCCATACTAGAAAGTAATTGAACGAGTGCTTCTAAATTCAATTTGAGAATGAACTCCGTGCCATTTGGTGAGCCTACGAATTGATTGTATTCGTAACGATAGAATGACTCCCTTGGAACCTTCTTCAAATCTTGTAATAACGGAATATCATCCAGCTCCACCCTACCAACGAGCCGATAGGCGCCCAAATAGCCTTCCTTTCTGAAGAGTGTTGCAATTCTCGTTCCCACAAAGCGGCAGATGATGTCTCCTTCTTGGGATTCTGCAGGAGCTAGTCCTAAAAGAAGGTTGCTGCCGAGAAATATTCGTGGCTGTGGCGACACGCAGCGTGACGAAGGATCTTTGGCATCGCTTTTAGCCAGATTTTCAATGCTATTATGAGACCTCTCTCGATAAGTCCAGGTATCTTCGTTACTAAACAAAGAGGTCCAAGATCCAGCCACTCGTGCATAGCAAGTCTGTGAACGAAGAGCTTGAATTCTGGCCAGCTTCGCTTGGTCCATTTCTTCGAGCAAAGTGGACCTATATTTTTTGTCTGCTTTCCTCAATTGCTCATTCTCTTCTGGTGAAGTGTAGTGTATGTCGAAGTTGGAAGTCCATATCTTGTTAGCAGCCGCGGAAGAGATCATATCGTCATATGTTGGACCCAGATGTAGAATCTTCCCACAGTAAGCCCCTTTGACCTGAATCTCATCCTTGCTACTACTTCCACCACTAGCGAAATCCTCCCAGTCATGTCCACGAATCAAATTGGCAATGAATTGACTGTATTGCATTAGGCGCGTCTGCCGGTCTATGAAGTTCAACGTGTCGCTTTGAGGACAGCTTGGTCGGGAAAAATGTCTGAGGACATTCGCAAACACTTCAAAGATTGGTTTCGTATAATCCGCCTGAAGAGAGCCATCGTAGCAATCGTGAGCAATTCCAAGGAAGCCAAAAATTTTATCTCGTGGCTCCTGACACTTTGCATGCTGAAACCTTTCTAACAAAATTTCAAGCCGATTTGATTGATTGTGCAACTCATCCCTTTGCTTTAAAAGATCCAAGATGCGTTGCTTAATTCCGTAAGTCTGAGATCTGGATGTCATGGTCCACCAGAACGTATAATCTATGATATGCAGGAACTCAGGCCAAGACCAGGTTTTGTGTCCTATGCAAACTTTCAGGCGTGCGGCGAGCACGACTTCTTGGATGATCCAGAGCCTCTTCCAATATGAATTTAAAAAGATCCAGTCGCGAAGCCATCTCAATTCCATTCCCTCCTTGTGGACATTCTCCAAGTCAATTATCTTGGGAGTGTCGGCTGCTGGTACTTCAGACCCAAGCCAGATCACAACACATGAAGCTCGAGTGTAGATGAAATCCATCAGACCCACTTGCTTACTGCGTTCACGAGGATTGTGTTGATTGATACAGATTGCATCAATCCAGAGCAGCCTGCTCGCCAGATCCTTTTCGATGTCGCGAAGTGGTTGTGAGGCAAACGATTTCAGGATCTTAAATAGATTATCGCGGACAGCGAATGGCTTCCCATTGATGAATATCGTATGGGATTTATCCGTTAACTGGCCCCAGGTGTACGAAAGCGCATCATATACCGGCTTTTGTCTAAAGGTAGCGTGAACCAGACTGCACCGTATGATCCCGTGCCCATTGCAGCCTTCTTCAAAGGACAGCAGTCGAATACTATCGATCGATTCATCGAGTGGGTCGTAAACGAAGCCAGATGTCGCGTCATTTGATGTTCGAACCGTCATATTGCTGGGCAATGTAGACAAGGTTTCCAAGTATGTGTTTGCGTCCACACCCTGCTGGCTGTCCATGTGTCCGCAAGACATGCTTGCCATGCCTGGCCTGCCAAAGCTAGGTTTCGGAAAGTCCGTCGATACCTGAGGCCTTTCGACCGACTCTTTAAATGTGGAAAGTCCGAAGCTTTCTTAGGGATCTCTATGGCAGGGAAACCTCCGATCCAGGCTGCCGTCAGCCTTTTGTTTTGAACGCTCTGAGTGCCTCAGGTTTCAAGAGTCACGAGTTGTAGCACCACAAGCTATATGGCTACAAGTTATGCTACTTTACCATACACTGTCACGGATAGCGTTCCGATAGATTTAATCTCTATCAGGTGCGCTGCTACAAATTGCGATACTCCTAAAATTTAAGACCATGATAGTGATGTGATAATAATAATCGAAGTTAGTAACACCCTCATCCGGCGGTCGCACGTGACTCGCACTTTAACCTGGCTCAGGGCCACTCACCCACAGATCAGGTCCAAAAATGGAAATGGAAAATGGCTATGTCAAGATTCGGATGTCGAAATACCTATTGCCCGTTAGAATATGCGTCCGAGTTGGGCATTACGGGATTGTTCGAGCTTCGTAAAATTCTGGGCGTTTTTGGGCAGGTCTAGGCGCAAGGAGGCGCAGCTCCCGCATAGGTTAGGTTATCGACCAGGCGTCCTGCAAGGCTCCCAAAACTTAGGAAAACACGACTTCTCAAGATGACTCCTTTGCTTCTCGTTCGTCCCTCGAATCTGATGAGAAATTTCGATCATGCCGATTTCCTTTGGCTCCGTTGGAGACATTATCTCCATTTGCCTTCTCGTCAAAGATCTGGTGACCGCATTGGACGAGAGCAGAGGGTCGGCGGCTGAGTACAGAGAAGTGCGACTGGAACTACGAGCCCTAGAGCGGGCGCTTCTTGAGGTCGAAGTATTGTCAAGATCCTATACTTCCACGGTCAAACTCAATGCATTGTACGCGACTGCTCGAAAGGCCGCACTCGATTGTCGACACCCGGTCCGCACTTTCCTGGACAAAATCAAGAAATATGACCCCAGCCTCGGCGAATCGGGATCTCGAAACATCGTTCGAAATACTGCAATGAAAATCCGCTGGCAAGTGTCGCAGAAAGATGAGCTCATTCGGTTCAGAGCCGAAATCAACGCGCATAGCTCCTCCATAAACATGCTTTTGGCGACAGTCAACGTGTAAGGAATGAAAGACGCCCCTATTCTCAAGTATGAGGCTGAAGAATTCGGGATAGGAATCTCGCTCAAACGAATCATAAAGAAATCTCAGATCGACTGAACGATTCAAATAACAGACAGAATGCTTTGCTCGAGGAAGTCCGAGACAGGCTGGAAGAGAATAATGCTCTGGTATCGGCAGGCAATACGATTACGAGCAAACTCAAAGAGGCCCTGAGGTTTGAGTGGTGCACGAAATTTGGGATCGAGATCAAAGAATTCATGCTCAGAATCATCAACATCAACCTTGCTACCTACAACACTGTCATCTCAATTCAAGGAGTTATCTCTGGTGGCTTGCAACGCACCTTAGCCCATGAGCCCTTCATTCTAGAAGACGCAATTGGCCGGATTTCACCAGTTCATGTGCAGTTCATCAATTCCTGGGACGCCTTTGATGCTGTTCTTGATCTTCGGTTCCGAAATATCCAAGGTCATGCGAAGATCAAACGGAGAGAATATACCTTGCAGGAGCATTCCACAAAACGAGAGATCTCTCGATCCCGGTCGTGGGAGGGAGCATTCCTTCCTGGTCAAAAAATTGACATGAGCTTGATTTTTGACTCAAAAGAGCAAGCTTCCAAGGAGACTTCTTGTCCCAGTTGTAACGAGATCTCGGAGCACTCGCACGACTCTGAGACAAAATGGTATTGTATGAAGCTTAACCTTGATGTCTGAAGACTAACCTTGCTCCAGCAAGAATTGCGGCATTTGGTACCGAAGAGTCACAGAAGTGTTCGAAGTAGAACCACCGACATTCTCCCCTTCGCCCTCATCTAGGACTCAACGAAGCACCGTCCAATTTGGAAGGCCTTCTTTCAATGACATATCTTATGGACCAAAACCGCCAAGTCAATTCCAAGCCTTACCCTCTTCACCGAAGCGAAAGTTAGATTGCACACAACTCGAAGAAGACGACTTATCTCAGTTCAAACGTATTCGTTTGGTTTCCAAGAAGCAGCGCCTGAAATTTGTACCGGGCCCCGTTTTGAAAGATCCTGCTGACCGCGAGTCCACCTTCGACCCATCTCAGCAACAACAGCGAGATGAACAAAAGGCTTGGGATGAGCTTCGCGCTCTACAAGCGTCTCTGGGTGACATCCATCCTGAAACCCTCACACGATTGCATGCTTTTGCCCGGTCGCTGCGAAACTGGGGTAAATACCAAACCGCAGAGACGATCATTCGCGACGCCTTAAAAGCCGGGGAGGCCGAGCTACTAGCCCATAGACCAGAAGTCCTACAGCTCATGCTCTCCGGATTGATGACCGTTCTCGTTGATCAACAAAAACTTGTGGACGCGGAAGAGTTGTGGCATTCCTCAGTCGAAACATTTCGCGTTAGACTTGGAAATGATTCGGCGAAGATCTTGGAAGAGCGATTCCAGCAAGCACATACTTTCCGACCACTTCCCTCCATCACTTTAGAGAGCGCAGTGTTCTTCGACATGGACAAAAACTCACAACAACTTACATCAGAGATGCCTTCCCTCCCAAACGGCCAACTGCGATACTTAAATAATACGGCCATGTCAAAGACAGAGCCTAGCGAATCGGATTTGACCAATGTTTCCCGTTCCAAGATGGAAGGGATTGCCAGAGCGACGATATATCCCGCTTCGCAGGCGAGTACGGATATGGTAGAGTTCCAAATCAAGTCCAAGGATGTTCAGAGTTCTGTCATGTCTGTTTCATCTATTCTTCCCACAAAGTTTTTGAAGCCACAGAAGGAATATAAGGGCTCCAAAACATCTAGTATACAATATAGTCAGCTTCTGTCGGAGAGACAGACGGCAGGCAAGTATACTCTCGAGGATTTTGAACTTCTGCGCACAATAGGCACAGGTAGTTTTGCTCGAGTACACTTAGCCCAATCAAAGAACAACTCAAGGTTTTATGCCATAAAAGTCTGCAAGAAGAAAGAAATCATCAAGACGAAGCAAGTCGAACACACTCGCGATGAAAGAAGAATACTTTCGAAGGTCAAACATCCCTTCTTGATAACAATTTGGGGCACGTTCCAAGATTCTAAGAATCTCTACATGATCACAGATTACGTCGAAGGCGGCGAGCTCTTCTCTCTACTTAACAAGTCTTCGGTAAGTTTGCGACATTGGACATCTTCGTTAGATATAAATACTCATTAATTGAACCTAGCGCTTTCTAGATCCAGTAGCGAAATTCTACGCCGCAGAAATTATCCTTGCCCTTGCTTATCTCCATTCTCACGACATTATATACCGCAGCCTCAAGCCAGAAAACATACTACTAGACCGGCATGGCCACTTGAAACTATGCGATTTCGGCTTCGCGAAGGAGATTGAGGACTCAACGTGGACATTATGTGGGACGGCTGACTATTTGGCGCCAGAGGTTCTGACATCTAAAGCATATAATCATTCCGTCGATTGGTAAGCAGAATGCCTCTACTCTTATACATACTAACTCATGATATCAAGGTGGACACTGGGTATTCTAATCTTTGAGATGTTATGCGGACTCCCCCCTTTCTCGGACGAGAGTTCGCCCATAAACGTCTACGAGAACATACTCAAAGGCATAGTTGTATACCCACCTTACATATGCCCAGATGCACAAGACCTTCTGCAAAGGTTAATCACGTCTGATCTTTCTTGCAGACTGGGAAACCTAGCTGGTGGGGTCCGAGACATTCAAGACCATGCATGGTTTAAAGAAGTGGCTTGGGATCGTCTTGTGGCGAAAGATGTCGATGCACCTTACGTGCCTCCTGTGAAGCCGGGTACTGGGGATACTTCTCAATATGACAAGTATCCCGAGGAAGAGGAGGCTTATGGCGATACGGGCCATGATGAGTAAGTGGTTCTTGCTCGATAATCAGTCTTATAATGCATGGAATAGCTGATTGTTACATAGATACGGGCACCTATTTGAAGGTTTTTGATGGCATAGCAATCAATTCTTTCATGTACGCGGATGTCTACTTAGCAAACCCGCTTTAAATCAAGCAGATCGCCGTCTCTACAGCTGTTCGAGCCAAGAACTGTCCCCTAACTGTCAAACGATGTGGATGAGTCACTTTGTAAATCACTTTGAATTTCAGAGATCCAAGATCACTTCGAACTTTCCATATCTTCCCTCCAGCCGCAGATATCTTGGCCCTTGAGTAGCTTTACTATCGAAAAGGCAATACAGTAGGCACCGCTATCAACCGTCCGGGCAATGCGAAAATCAGTGCTCCAAATAATATTTAGTAGTATTTTTAGCGCTGTATAAAAGTATAGAAAACCCCGTATGGTAATACGAAGTGGGGTGTATCACAATATACGGAAATACTATTTGGAGCACTAGCGAAAATTCTCTTGGCTTGAAATGAAAAATCTCACTCATTGAGACGTTCTGCATCATCAAATCAGGATGTTGATGTGATTTTAACTCGGATAACAATGTGTCGTTACGTATCTTTCATCTCTCGATGATCTCCACTACCTTCGGTGTCCTATATTCTCTAAACGTTCCAGCTCTCGGGGGAGCATTTGTCAAGCAGACTATCCTCTTTGTCGAAATCATATTCGGCTTCTCCATTACCTACTGCAGATTTTCTCGCAGGCAATCATAATTTAGGCTGACATCTTGTCACATCCAGTGTGCATATTGAAGAACTGGAACACTTGCACTTGAATTGGATCAAACTCTAGTCACAAGGCAACTTTTAGTAGTCGGAAACATCGAGAGATACTTCTAGCACATAGATACTATAGACAGAATAAAGAATATATAGGATAACTACTCGAGAAAATCGTACGATCAGAATGTTTTCCCTACTGAGGTCTTCGATCAGCCCCTGAACCGCATCCCTTACAGCAAGCGAGCTCAGCTGAATTAGCGAGCGGGGAACATAGATCTTGAATATTTCTGGGTCCAACTTGGAATCTCATTATTGAAGTTTATTTACATCTATAAGGGAGCTGTTTAATAGTGCTTTAGGTAAGAATGGCTCTCATCAAGAAGGGGAGCCAGTGGACTTGATCAGATATTAATATCAGAGTGTGTTCCACGACGCCACACGATGGCGCTCTGATAGGGCTGTTCGTGACGCACATAATATGATTGGCTGCTCCTTTCAGCAATCAGCCGGGGCATTCTTTGGCTGTTCGAGAAAAGCGCAGGGGCCTGGCTAACAGCGGTACGTCCCGCGGTAGCGGCACAGTCATAGCTGCATCTGATCCGCCATAACCGATTTCACACACCTCATTTGATTCTCTCCCCATCATTTCGAAATCCCAATCTGGAAGAGACCCATTCTGGGTCAATTGCGGAGCCAGAATAATGAACGTAAATGTCCGTTGAACAAGCTCATCCTGGAAATTTATCGTGTAGCGGGCCTCCTCGTTGGCCTGGTGGAGACAGAGTGCCTCGCAAATCGCATCAAATGAATACCGTTTCCAACGACCTATCCAACTGGGGCTCCAGCCCAAGATTGGCACAGCCGTGGACACGCTCCTACCATTGGCCCTATCGCCCATTGCGCCGCTGAGAGAGACGTGTAACAAGACGCACCATTGGCTGTCTCCATCTCCGCGGATTCGTTTCAAACAGAGCCGGAAGCAACCTCGTGTAGCCTACATCGCTATTGGGTATCGTATCCTAAGACGACCTCACACACGATATGTCCACTTTAACTTCAAAAAGCGACATGTCATCCACGAAACAAAATTCGCCGGATGGGCCTCCGCTCAGAAAAGGTGGAGTCAGGGTCCGGAGCTACAAGCCACACGTTAAATCGGGCTGCAAAACATGCAAGTAAGGGTTCTCGTTCTTGTTCTCCTGCTCCCACGCTCTCGGCTCTGTACTCGAACTTCCCCCGCCCTCTATGAGGACGTTAAAGTTGGTTATCGATATTGATGAGGATAGGATCCGACGAGTCAAGTGCGACGAGGAGAAGCCCGCGTGTCGGCGCTGCGTGAGCACAGGGCGGAAGTGCGATGGATATCTTTATGGTGGCTCCAATGGTGCAAGATCTCATTATAGCCATAACGTTAACCTTGACCTTACAAAAATTGTTGTTCCGTCTCATGATACGCACGCCGTCATTTCGGCCCAACAACGCTCTTGTCTTCGCAGCATCACGCCGTCATCCGTGGCTAACCTTTTCGATAACGACCAAGAGCGGCGCGGCTACGCTTTCTTCCGGGAATATACCTGTGCACATCTTTGTGCGGTCTTCCAATCCCGGTTCTGGCAGCGGGTTGTGTTGCAGGCGTGTCAACATGAGCCAGCGATCCGGCATGCGGCTGTAGCTCTCGGATCATTGCATGAGATATTTGAGTTTGGACGGCAACGACGTCCGGGGTCGTTTGAAGAGAAGAATCTTCCTAACCACACATCTGAATTGTTTCCTCTGCAGCAGTATGTCAAAGCTCTCAAGCTTTTGACGAACCCTTTGAAGAACCAGGAAGAGAGAGCTGGTGATGTAGCGCTGGTCACGTGTATTCTATTCGTTTATTTCGAGGTATGCCATGCCACGCTTCCCTCCTATCCCAAATAAAGCCGGCAAGTAACCTTGCTACAGACTTTGCGAGGACATCATGAAGCTGTTTTATCCCACGTTGACAGTGGGATCAAGATCCTAGTCGAGTTACAAGCCACGTCGCACTCGAAAACCTTTCCAAATCTTGCGCTTTCCGTCTCTCCTATACCCTATATCTCGCTGCAAGAGCTGGCACTCATATTCCTTCGACTCGATAGTATCGACACCCAGCTTACGGTCATGGGTCCCTTTCGACAGCGGAGACTTTTGTATCCGGCGCTGGAATCGTGTGCAGCGGAAGCTCATCAGGATATCAGGATCACACTGCGGTTCAACAACTTAGATGAAGCGCGGAACGCATTAGACAATATCCGCTTCACAGCACAACGATCTGCATGGGGGCCAACAGAGCGAGTTGGCGGTTTTCATCCAGGGATACCGTCGGCGTCAGTTCGAAGCTCGTGTGCTGCGAACCTTCGTCAGTGGAGTCAGGCACTAGATCAATTCGTCCGTGTGGAAGGGAACGAACTGGGCAAGGCAGAAGAAGCAGCGATATACGTTCTACGAATACATGCTAGCCTGATGGCTATGAACTTGACAGCAGACGCGGCAAGGGCTCTTGATGATGAGTGCCTATGGGATCAATGGACGACCCAGTTCGAGGAGATAGTAGAGCACGCTGAGGCTGTCGTGCGCTTGGCCTCGCACAGGGCTCTTCCGGCGAAACTCGGACTTGATATCGGTATCGTCTGTCCATTATGTTTCGTCGCTATCAAATGTCGGAAGACTGCAACTAGATGGAGGGCGATTAAATTGTTGCGTACCAGCGAACGACAAGAGGGGCTTTGGAATAGCTTCCAGGCAGCGGATATTGTAGAGAAAGTGGTACGGCGTGAAGAGGAAGGAATCAAATTACCGGTAAATGCTGAAGATGTGCCGATACAAAATCGAGTTGGACGTCACAATGCAAGCCCTGTTGGGCAAGATAGTAGTGCATTGCTGTACTTTCGGACAAGTTGTCATGAGAGAGAGATTGACATGCTTCCGATACGAGCTCAAAACCATGAATAGCTTCTTGTCGGCCGTCGTGGAGGGCCGCACGTGAAATTGCAAGAGAAGCTGGTAGAGTCCTACTAGAAAAGTCAAGAGCGGCCGTAGGTATTCTGCTCATCGACACCCATACTCCTGAGAGGAGACAAGACTTGGACCAAATGCATGCAAATTAAGTTTCATCGCAGTTCAAATGCTTGTTCAGGAAGTGATAATCCCTCTCCTCCCATGACTCCCGCCACCAAGCAAGGCCCAACGATATCCCAGGAATCATCCTCACATTGACGAACAATCATTGGTCGTTTGAGACCATGGAAAAAGGCAACTGTATCCCCACCAACTACACTCGGATCTCCAATGGCTAAGTACCCTTTCCCAGTTCTAAACGCAGACAAAGTTGTCAGCCTCGCGTGAAGTGCGAAGGCCGCGATTGACAAACTGAAGAAGTCTGGAGCAGCAGGACCACCCGCGACTACGTCTTCATAGGGCATACCGACCAGATGTGCTGGATCCACAAATTCAGAGGGAAATGTGTTCAGATGAAATATGGAGTTGAGAGCGCCGGTGATGGTAGATCCACCAAGATACTCTCTATCTGGACCATTTTGGTATGCCAACTTCGCGATCGCCCTGACCCAGGCAGAGAACTCCTCAGTCGATGCGAAGTTGTCGATTTGTGATGAGGGGATCACAAAGTCAGGGTCATGCATGGGCGGAATGACCTCCGAGACTGTGTCTAGTTGGAATCCGTGCACAATAAGATGCAGATTTTCCTCCTTGAGTGAGAACTGGGAAGCAGAACCGTGACTTGTACTAGTAGCAGTCCTAATTAACCAACCAAGATGTTCGTTGGCAGATGAAAAATCAGGGACCCAAGACCGCGTGTCCTGCTCCTTGTGTGATGAGCAATGTAGAAGCACTGAGAGATTTCGAGTCGTCTCTAAGATGTGGGTTGTAGCTTGTCGATATACTTCGGCAACAGGCATAGAATAATCTGGCATGAAAGGCAGGTTCTCCAACTGGGAAGCATCCGTATAGATCCCGAGAAAGGCATACACCTTGTCCCGAGGCTCGCTTGCCTTGAACTTGCGGCCCTCCACCAAAAATTTCAGAAACAGGTTGTCGTTGTCCCCGTTAAGATTTCCTCCATGGTCCTGTCGGTGAGCTGTGACCTCTTTCAAATAATCGAGTTGCTGGTTTTGTCCCGGTCTGATCATTGCCTGTCTATCAGCAGCCCAGTCAAATAAAAGTTCGTGAACAAACTCAATATCCGTGAGAGCCACAATTCGGGATCCGCACCATACTTCTTTCGGCACATGCGGCGTAGTGGCCTCCTGGATGATCCACGAGCGGAACCAATAGTCTCTCCCAGCGAGGCAGGTAATTGCCTCTACTTGGTTGTTCGGGATCTCAATAGGGGCGGACTTGCTACGAGAATACTTGCGACCATATCGCTGGTTGTAATATAGGTACGCGTCTAGGGCGAGTTGGCCGTGTCCACAGCTGTCTTCCGGTCCGAGCCAGATAATGATGCGTTTTGACGATGCGTAGATGTCCCGCATTATGGAGACCTGAGAATTTCTCTCCAGGACGTTGTTTTGGTCAATGCACAGAGCATCTACCCAGAAGTATCCAATCTGTCTGCTTAAAGCCTTGAGGTCGGCGTTGTGATGGGAAGGAGGAGCTCCTGATGGCCCAGCATTTTGATACCCCTCCTGGGTCTGAGGACCATTGGAGGAAGCAACGTTCTTCGTGTTTAATAGAGACTTATGGCGCCATAGCTTCTTGATCTGAGCCGAAGAATAATTCAATTTTGAGCCCATCCAGTTTTTGAGGCTGGAATGAGTACGAATGTCCGTGTCTGATTGTGGTCGTGCCTGGAGGAGGAAGCATCTTAGATTGTCCTTGATGACCTTGAAAAATCCATTTAGTTTCAACGGAACATCGGCGTCGTCGTTGCCCCAGGTATATGAAAGAGCTGTGAAGGGAGGGCACTCCTCCAAACGAAAAGTTGCTATATTGCATTCGATAGAACCATCAGATGCGGGGTACACAGTATTTTCAGATGCATCTGTGCTCCACTGAAGTCGTAGAAGCCTGATTTCTCCCTCGTTCAGAGGCTCATATACGAAGTCGCCCATTTGGTCCGTTCAGAGCGATGCTGGTTTGAAAACTGCGGATTAACATCGCAAAATACTTCAGTGTTCTGGGCCCTGGGGTTCAGCCGCAATGTTTCAGCTTCCTGTTCCCTCGTGACTGAGATTCTCGACGCTTACCCAAGACATCTTCGAACAATCTGAAGTTCTGAGATCGTTGAGATGATTTGCTATAGTCTTTTTGCACTGAGATGGGGTCAAGATATACTTTGCAAATCAAATATTGCTGCAACGTAGCCTTGCACGACGTCCGATGCGGCTTCAAAACCAAAAAAAAAATGGTATTGAGATTTGTTTTGATGACGTGAGGTAGATATTGTACAGTTCGAAAGGTGATAATACAAATGATGAAGAAAGATGGTTCTGAGTAGTGGAAGGGAGTCCTCGGTCGCCTCTTACCGATGTACCTGCTAGCGCTATCATGTGACAACATGGCAAGTTCTCCATGGTAGACAGCTAGAGGCGGTTTATGCGGCAGAGATTTATATCAAGTAAAATTTGTCTGGTCTAGTATTGCAGCTGAAACTGATCTTTATTTCGAATTCTTGTACAACTTTCCGTCCGTGAGAAACGTCACGTGCGTAAACTACAAAAGCGACGAATTATCTCCAAGTCTTTTGAGATTGCTTACTGAGATTTCTGTAATTGAGGGTGATGTGCAGTATGGCGAATATGGTTATCAAGCTCGTGGCATGTAAACTAGTATGACATTTTGATATAGAGCTCGATATCGATGGAGAACATGGTGCCTGGATATTAAACTAGAAGATCTTCGGACCATGGCAGAAGTTGCCTTTGATGGCCAACATACCTAAAAAGCCCTGTTCACAGTTCATAAGAGAAGCTGAATGAAACCAATCAGACTCAGTAATAGAGATGTCGTAATCCATCTCATCTCATCCAGCATCTCAATCTTCATCGTCATCCACATACCCATCCAATCCATTCTTCTCCAAAAACTCCTCCAGCAGACCCGCCACCTTCTCATTATCCAAGTCTGCAAACGCAATATGCGTACTCCCTTTTAATCCCCTCTCCCCCAACATGACTACCTCCGCATTTCCGCCATACTCATTAATCAACTGCGCCACCTGGCGACTCTGCCTCACATACTCCCAGTTCTCGGGCCTATGATCGCCCCACACGAACTGGATAGCCGTCACATTTGCTAGTTTGCGAAACTGCTCGACGGGAACGACGAAAGGCCCGAAGCCTGGGATCTTGTAGTCTGTGATGTTGATGTTGTCTGGGAAGACGTACCCGATACTTTCGTAGGTGACGATTCCCTTGATGTTCGTGCCGTTCGCGCGGGTCGTCGCCATCTGGGCTCGCAAGCCACCGGCGGAGTTCGTCACGTATATGATATCCTCTCCTAATTTGCCGGAATCGGCAGCGACGGCCATGGCATTGGCGTGCAAGAGAACATTCTCGTTGGTGTCGAATTCATCGTATCGAGCGCTGGTAGCTTGTTCCCATGCATAGGTGTCGTTGACGGGGAATTGGACATCGGGCCACCAGTTTGGGTATGAGGGGCCGAAATTCCAGGCAGCGAAGTTACCTTGGTCGCGGTAATAAGGAGTATAGGTTATGGGGACGCAGGCCCAGTTCGCGCGGCCGACACGGGGGCCGTCCCAGAGGTAAACTGGGTAGTCGCGCGAGAGGAAGAGGTCTTTGTAGCCAGGGCCGCCGTCCCAGCGGTTTTGGAAGACTTGGGTAGAGGAGCTATGCCACATTAAGATGGAGGTTTTGCGGGGTGTCCAAGGTATGAAGTATCTGTGAGGAGATAGCGAATTAGTTATTGATTTGTGTGTGTTTTAGGGAGCAGGAGAGTTATTGTAACTAATTGGAAGTGGATCATGCAACACAAGATAGGACTCACTCCACGTAGCCATGATCACACGAAAGTGTCTGATTGGGCCTCAACGGATTGGCCATAATCCTTCCACCGATCTGAAAACCACCAGATCGATCGAGCATGATGGGTCTTCTCGAACTAGCTGTTGCATTTTTAGCTACGACGGCGCCCGCCGACAAGACTAACGCCATCGTCAACAGTGGAGAAAACATCTTTATCTCTTCAAGCTCGAAATGGAGAGCAAATTCGTATAGAAGGTTCCTTCCCTTGATCTTTAATACAGCGTCCCGAAACAGGAAAGTTTTCCCGCCCTGCATTCTACCCCAGTACCCCGCAATCATGCCGAACTGCCGGGTCTCGCTAGCAACATGCCAAGTCGGAAATATTTTTATTGTAGCGTGGTTACGAGGTTGAAAGGAAAATTATTGGGATCGTGGAGTGTGGGGAAATCTCTGTTCTGCCAAATTACGGACAAACAGGGGTATTCAACCTCGAGTACCAGTTACGAGATTCAGCCTCATACTCGATCGTATTTTCCAACCGTACAAAAGAGTACCTTCGCAAACGCGATCCACTTGGAAAAACTTATTTCACATGACCTACCTTTCCAAATTGCACCACATTATTATTGGATTGCCAATGCCATGCTACATACCAAAACTCTTTATTTGAAGCTGCATCATTAGACTCATGAAAAATTCGTAATGTGTACTCTGAAGATGCCTAAAGAACGGATGGTCGGCACTGGCTGAGAACCTGAATGCAAGTTCCAAGCAGAACAAACCCAGTCAAACTCTGTAAAGAAGCCTAATGTCCACATTGTACTGCACAACAAAATTCTTGATTCTCGAGAAAGAGGTTGGACAATGTGGGAACCGAGTTGCAACAAAATGTATTGAATGTCGAGGAGGAATTGAAACACTGACAATTCGTCGTGCAACCAAACTATTTGATTGTTGAGGAACAGAGAGGACAATTTGGATATCGAAATGCAATAGAGTCATTGAATTTCGAAAAGGTCAGACTTTCAGACATTTCGACGTGTAGCAAAAATTGTGATGAACATAGAATCCACACCTGGAACTTTGAATGTTATGCGATCTGCAACAGTAGCGTTTCAAGTAAATGAACATCTCGTGCTGACGAGGAAGTAGCATCCATCATGGGCACTCGAATGAGAGAAGAACCACAGCTCGACCTCCGCCAAAAACACCGGGTGTCGTATACAGCCTCCTCAGACCAATCTTCATTCCCAAACCCGATGCGACACAAATCAGAAAACATTTCCTTTGTCTTTCTTACTCCACTTAAAAAGCCCACTAAAGCCTCTCTTTTTCTTCTCTACCTCCTTGCTTTCGTCAAACTTTAACTCTCGTCCCAAATCATCGATTCCTTTCGGGGTTCCGATTTCCACCACTCCTTTGAGGATACTCGGACTCATCGGCCCCAGCGGCGGTAAAGGCTTGGCTCTCCTCCTCGCTTCCTCAAGACTAATGTTCCTCGCTCGCTGGGAAGAAGAGATTGGAGTACCCTCGTACGTGACTTCGTGTCTGGTTACGGAGCCAGGGATTGGAGCCGAGATCGAGAGGTGAGAGAGCGAACGCGAGTGTGAATGGGAGTTTGAGTAGCAGTGAGAACGTTGTTGAAGAGGCAATGGTCGTGGGCGACGAGGTTGTGTAGGCGGTGTGGGAAAGCCGGTACTTGTCATTCTGTTAGGAGCGAGGTCGATATACGGTGACGTGGAGATAGGCGTTGAAGCCGTCTGTGACACTGGAGTTTGGAGCGGAGGATAAGGCGGTGGTTCTCGGGGTCGGCTGTCTCGTTTCGATGGCAATATGAGCTTGTCGATTGTAGCGTTAAAGGTGGAGAGTGGGGTCGGGTCATGGCTATCCAATATGGGAGTGGCCCGAGACCGGGTGTCAGAGCTAGGCGAAGGTCGATGGTGAGGTCGAGCACGGTTTAAGGGTTGAGATGGAGCAGTTTTAGGTCGATGATTGTGGCTGCAGTGCTGAATTTTCAGTTCAAGCTGCGAATTTTGTTCTCGGAGGAGCTTAGCTGCTTCTTCAGCTGCTACTGCTCGAGAAAGAAGCTTGCGATTAGAGTGTTCGATAGCAGCAATAGTCTCATCAACTACCTTGATAACCGCACGTGACTGAGGGAGAGGTTAGCCAAGAAGTCAAGTGCATAGGATCCAGACGTACAGTCATTTCAGCGGATTTAAACTCCATGCTTGAATGGGATATTGCAGGTGATTTGACTACATTAGGCTTGTGTGACCGAACTGCCATCGGAGAAGTATCCTCGAGTTCAGGGATGAAGGAGGAGTGAGTCGAAGAACTGGGCGAGTCATAAGACGTGGCAGATGGAAGCTCAAAGACAGAATCGACAGCGGATATTGGTGTCTTTGTGTCGGAAGAGTATTGCCTGATGTGTCGAATGGATCCAAAATCCCATTTTTCATTCTCAGGAGAACCGAGGAAGCTCATGCTAGGACTCTGCCTGACTACGCTAGGATGCCGGTGGCCAGGTCGAGGTGGCGGGATTGCAATTGGCCTCAAGTACTCGCTAGACTTTCTCAGATGTCCTGTGGACAGTCTTGAATCGTAACTGCCACGTTGATGCTGTCCAGTTTGCCATTGGCTAGCCACGTGAGGCATTGAACCTCTTGCTCGAATTCTCGTTGGCGATTCCATCTTGCGTCAGCGAGCCACGTGCCCAGGGGACAATCTAGAAGAAGTGCCTTGAGGTCATAGAGAGCGGCTGTCGATTTCGACTTGCATCTAGTCGCCGTAACCTGGATTGGCCCGAGATGACGCCTACGGAAGCTCTCAGGAGTATTCTGAAAAAGCAACGTCCGTCCGAATTGGTGCCATGAGATTGATTAAGATCTGAGCACGAAGTGGGCATGAAGGATCAGATATAGTACCGATGCGGAGGAAAGACCCCCAGCAACTGCTTCACCGTGCGTTGACTGTCCCAACGACGCGGGACGACGGCAATGGCTTCGCGTTTCGATTGCTAGATCGGTGACAAGGGAATTCATAGGATGTCTCTTTGACACGACGGACCCAATTTGGCGGAGGACTACACCATTTACGGTGGTATTCGCGAATAAGATGTCGCATAAAGGCGCCTGAACCGCCGACGGTTCCAACAGGGGGACCAGCCCTGCGGCCCGCCATTGCTTGTCACATCGGCGCAGCAATGCACAGATGCAAGAAGGGGAATATTGTCACAGGTAGATTAATACCAATGCAATTGGCTTGAAGACCATCGGAAAATCATGGCCAATACACAATGATCCGCTGGAACTCGAGATCTAAAGAGTGCAGTTTGAGCAGACCGTCTGCACTGGCAGCATCGTCCGTGCCCACTGTGGACGATTGTGCGGTGGAAATCTTGCGAATCTCGAAACAAGCATGTGCCGCATAACTAGTCTCGACAGAGCGTTGTTCAAAACAGATTCGAAGCATAAACTTTGCGGCAGTTGACCTGAGAATGAACTGTACCTTCGTCCTGCGTTGTTCCCAGAGCTCGGGTCCATGATCTTGAAGTCAGCATGTGGCTTCGTGCATGGCGCAAGGGACGCAGCACTTGGAACGGCTCTAACAGATGGAAGTGTGTCTGAGTAAGAATATCGATCGGCCATGCTGATGTTGGATTGTGAAGGAGATGTTCGTTGGAAGTTGAGAGGGAAACTTGGTGTTGGCGAGGTCGGTGGAGGGTCGCCTCACGGCCGGCGCTAACCTTACTGCCATTTTGGTGGCACTAAGAATTTATTGGCGACCAGCCGTCTTCTCAATTTCCCCAATACTTCAGCCTCTCCGTCCACGACCAAGCTCGACCAAGCTCGACCAAGCTTGACCGTCTGCAGAACGTGTCTCAACTAGGCAGATTTCGAGGCGAGATGGAGTCATCGAGATCGCGGAGGGCAGAGAGGGATGAGCGTCCGCCCCGGCGTCGCTCGCGGTCATCTTCGTACGACTCGGAAGAAGAGAGGCGTCGACGGCGACGCAGAAGAGAACGCGAGATGACAGACCGTGAAAGGAATCGCGGCGGACGGGACGACGAAGTTGTGAAGCCAGAGGACAAGTACGACGAGCGAGAAAGCAAACGGCGGAGATCTCGAAGTCCCAGGCGTGAGTCCTCCGATAGACGACACCAAGACCGCGAATCGAAACACAAGAGCACGCGAGACCGCTCTCCATACCGAAGCAGTAGGGACAAGGAGCACAGGTCGTCAAGAGAAGGTTCCTCGACGCAAGTTAGTCGGAAGGCTAAGGGACCACTGCCGTCCCAAGCTGCTTCATTTCAAGCGAATGCGGACCCTTCGATGGCAGTTGTGGTGGCAGGTGACGTGCCAGAGAAACAGAAACCCTCCCTTGCATCTACTGGTCTTTTGGCAGCAGCCTCGAACTCAGTCACGCAAGCAGATGGGACGTCTATTGCTCTAAAGTACCACGAGCCTGCCGAAGCACGAAAGCCGCCACCAAAAGACGAGTGGAAACTTTTTGTGTTCAAAGGGGCGGAAATTCTAGAGACGATTGAGCTTAGCTTGAGGAGTTGTTGGTTGGTGGGGAGGGAGGTGGCTGTTGTGGACATGGCTGCGGAGCATCCAAGTGTCAGCAAGCAACATGCCGTTATACAGTTTCGATATGTCGAGAAGACCAACGAATATGGGGATAGGTTAGGAAGAGTGAGACCATATCTCATTGATCTCGAATCTGCGAACGGGACATCGCTCAACAAAGAAGAAATCCCTCCAAGTCGATATCTGGAACTACGGGACAAGGATATGATTCAGTTTGGACACAGCACACGGGAGTATGTGTTGATGCTATCTCCCAAGGGTTAAACAGCATTTACTTGGAAAGAGAAGGTGTTTGTCGGCCGGCAATGTCCCGGATAGTTGATGCTCAGGACGATGGATTTGATGGAGGACTTCGTGATCGTAGATGAGTCGGCGAGCAAAGTTGTGAACCAAATCTTTCAAAGTTTGGAGACCGACCAGATGGTCACGGGACGTAGTACCTGAGTCACCCCCCTCAGAGCTAGGTATCTTTGGTTTCACGATGTCAACAAGTACCGAGACCCGGGTGTCACGGGCAGGAAAAGAAAGTATGGCTTGGAGTGTTAAGTCACAGCAGCCGTTGAGTGTCCGAAATGTGCCGGAGGTTCGCCCCTATTCCTCGTGAACCCGCCCGGGGGTTTGCCCCAGATTTCCTCCAGGCTACCTGCAGGGCTGCAATAAGGCTGCAGCATTCCGCATTCGGCGACAATGCTTTGGGCTGTCCGTTTCGAGTACTCTGTCGTGTGCCCAGAAGCCGGATCAGTGGTCGAATACGGGAAAGGAGGCTTAATTTTCGAATGAGCCTCAAGGGTGGAGCTGAAGGATGGTCCGCTAGGTCCTCAATCCACGTAGCCTGCATCCAAGGCTGTAGAAAGGTGTAACACCAAACTACCGTCTCCGTCCAACCATCTCACGTGCATCTCTTCAGCAATCTCCATGACGAAGACGACAGTGCTTCAGTCACAGCGTGTTCTACCCCAGAGTCTGCCGGCGCCCTCACAAATGAGGCAGCTCCCACAGTCTCCCCCCTTTCTCGCACCGAATGGTCCAATGCCATGCGGCTGTCATCTTCGGAATGCATCCCGGGAGGTGAGGCCCCTGGCTGCGACCCCTTTTCGCCCCCCGCGCCATCCCGTCAATCCCTGCAGGCGCAGCGCAGCATCGCGAATCCTCCGCGCTGAGACATTGCGCCTAATAGCAACCGCAGCTGACTCTCTTGCTCTCTATCACCACACCCACGGTGCAGCCTCTGGGCGCATTACTCCCCAATGTCTCGACCGTCGGACTCGCGGGTGGCGCACCACCACTAAACCTCTCCGTGTGACTAACTGCTTTGCGCGTGCCACCAGTAACACGAGTACACCGAGACTCGCGCTGCTCACGCACCAGGCAGGCAGACGAATCTTCTCGTGCTCTGCTTTCTGTCCTCCACTTCAGAGCTCTGTACTCACTCGCTGAATCATGACCACTACCATCGGGCCCTCACTACATATACATATACATATATAATCGCTGTGTATCGGGTCTTCATCCGAGCGGCGCATGAAGTAAAAAGATCGTGGAGTTCACAAGTATGGTAAGTCCTCCCGAGCCTCGTTATCCTCGAGCAGAGCCGCGGGCAGGGACAAGGCTGACAATGTTAAAAACAATTAGGGCTCCGCAATCAATCTCGACGAAATCAAACGCTACGAGGTCACGGAGGTGTACTCGCATCCTGATGCGAAGGTCGATATTGTCTTTGTTCATGGTCTGAATGGCGACCCAAGACAGACATGGACCTCGAAGAATAATGGCACGTTCTGGCCATCACAACTGCTGCCGGTCTCACTGAAGTCCGCGCAGGCAAGGATATTAGTATATGGATACAATGCGGACGTATATGCATTTGGGAGCAGTAAAGGCGGTCCGAGGTTTGTGGTCTTGAATGCTTCACCGTAAATGCAAGCTAATGCGCTTTCCAGCTCGGACATGATCCATCAACATGCACAAACAATGCTCAAGAACCTAGCATCCGAACGAACCAGCGAAGAAGTCGAAGAACATCCCATTATATTCGTTGCACACAGCTTGGGAGGAATACTAGTGAAGCGAGCCCTCGAACTCTCCCACGACTTACAGGGCATCAGCGACGACGACCTTCGCTCCATCTATGTCTCAACCTACGGCGTCATCTTCCTCGGCACACCGCACAACGGCTCCGACGCAGCAAAATTCGGCATCATCCTTCAAAGCATGGTTGACGCTCTCATCCCCAGAAAGATCCTATCATCCCATTCTCAACTTGTCAAAACACTACAAACCAACAATGAAACTTTGCAGAATATCAATCTCAAATTCCTTGATATATACCCAAATCATCTGAAGGTCTGCATGGTTCATGAGACTCATCTGACAGATTTGAAGGGCACCAAAATGTTAATCGTTGATCAAGGGAGTGCTGGTCCGCAACTGCCAAATGTGCAGTATTTTGGGATTGAGGCGACGCATTCGGGGATGTGTAAGTTCGATAGCAAGAATTCGCCAGGATATACGAACGTTTCTGTTACTTTGAAGCAATGGGTTCAAGAAGGTAAGCTTCGATCACTCTGTTAGTGGGCTTAGCCGTCTCAGCGACTTTATCTGATTCAGAAGTTTATGTCTATGTTTTTCAACATGGGTTCGTCGGACATAATAAGATCATTGACTAACATCTCATAGCTCCCCTATCCATACAGCAAAACTGGGAGGAAGAGAGAATTCTGAGGGAGCGACAAAGGAAGGGTGAGGCTGCGAGAATATTGGGGATTCGCGTAAGTTCCGCCATCAGAATTGGCTTCTCTTCAAGGTGCCTCAATCTTCATATATGCGACTGACAATTTTCAGCCTTCACCCCCAACGCAGCCAACAGCGCCTGCTCAAAATCCGGTTGGTACGTTAACGAATCCAAATGCAGCTCAACATTATCGCCAACCTCCAATGCTTGGTGCTCCTTCAAGCTCATCTCAGAGGCCACAGAGTGTGGATGTTCCTGAGTATGAAGAGGCATAATAGATTCATGGTGGAGTCCCTTTATGTGAATCGCACCTCAGAAGGGCTTAGATATGACGAATCTCCTTTATATTGCTCATTGTCTTGATTTGTTAAAAGATTGGAAAATGTCAGGCATGATTTGATTTTTATCTTGGCGGACATGGGCTGATTCTATCTTTCTTGTAGATCCGTCGAGTCCTGTAGATAATCCCCAAAATATTGGCAAGCAAGCCATCGAAAAGGCTCCTGAAGTACACGAACAAGATGCACCGTACTTCATCAAACCTAATGGTTTCCGTCCGAACTCACTTTTTGTTGGCCGCGAAACCGAGCTTGCAGATATGCATCGAATGTTATTCGACAAGAAACGACGAGCAGATGGCACCTCTGCAGTGCTTGTTCAATCTCTACCTGGCGGAGGAAAGAGTCACTTGGCACGGGAGTACGTTTATCGCCACAAAGACGACTTTCCAGGTGGCATCTTTTGGCTTCGGGCCAAGAGTGAAACAGAACTCGCTCTAGGATTCTGGGACATTGCTTGTAAAGCAGCATTGAAAACCACGCCAAACGGAGACGATCTGAAATCCTGCGAAGCTCACGAACTTTTCATCCAAGTTGTCAGAAAATGGTTTGAACGTCGCCATGAATGGCTCTTGGTACTGGATGGCATTCATTTCAGCCACGGACTTTTGAGGAAATTCATCCCGGACAGCAGAGATACGAGTTTGATCTACACTTCGACTGAGAAATCTGTCATTGGAGATCATCATTTTATGAATCCGCAAATTATCAAGTTACCTCTTCTTTCGGCGCGAGAGGCGCAGAAATTATTGCTGCTCGAACTTGGCAAGCAAGAACCATTTCATCTGGATGACATGAAATACTCAATGGAGCTCGTCCAATCCATGGGCTTCTTACCTGTGGTCATCCATGCCGTGGCTCAGCGGCTGAAAGCAACAGACGAGCCGCTGTCCAAATTTGCAAAATCTTATTCTTCCGAACCGAGACTTCGAGGCTTGGGAACATACACAGCAGTGGTCGATCAGTTAAAGGAACGCGGCGCAGATGAAGCATTGAACCTCATTCATCTCATATGTTTCTTTAGTCAACATATCCCTGTCGAGATGATCTCCCGCGGTCTAAAAGCACTAGATGTCCCAGTCAGAGCTCGTGAGCCAGTCACAGGAGTATCACTGAACAACACTTTCAAGATTCTTAACACCTTTGCTTTGATTGATCGGAATGAGCCCGATCCTCCTTTCATGCATTCGTCGCAAAGCTCTAAGGACAGTCGAGATATGCTAGCTGACAACATTGATGTCATCAGGCTTCACAGCGTTGTCCAAGCTTTCTTTGTTGATACTCTCCATGCGGAAGGCACATTGCCAGTATGGCTTGACCGAGCTGTACGCGTGTTCTGCTGTTCTTATGATGATGCTAATGAGAGGATTGCTCGCAGGCATAATACCGGACGCGTCGAGGACTACCGGCTGTACGAAATCCATGGCAAGAAGCTTCAAGAGCACCTGACGAAATACAATTCGCGGCATATAATTCGAGGCCCCATCCAGGACGCAAACATTCGTCCTGGAATTACCAGACGAGCCTCCAAACATCTCACTGTGGAGCAGAAGCTGCTAATGGTAGATGCACAAGGGATGCTGGACTCACGACTGTCGGCTATCCGATCAGAAATCGAGCGTCGCACCCCTGATGCATCAAATGTTATCGCAGAAGGAAAGGCCGAGACATTCAATTCCATATTCGATCGCACAAGCAGCTCATCAGATACTGGCCCAGAAACACCTGGCTCGCATGACAAGTTCCATTCCAACGTATCAACCTGGGGTCTTGAACCCGACAAAGGACAATTAGAGTCGCCGGAGAGTTTGACTCATGATTACCTCCGCCGCCTGTACAGACCTCACTTCGAACTCCCTACCTCTGAGGATCCGGGATATGACAGTGACAATGAAGAGTCTGCTGCGATGACGATTATACCGTCGCAACAGACAATGCGACCTGATCCCGAAAGTCCTGGTGGCTTTCAAGAAGTTCGATATCGAAGATCAAGAACTCGACCGGAAGATTTACCACTTCATCGAACGATCAAGAACTTAGAGAAATCAAGATATCACGACAGCTCTGGTGCTTACCGAGCAATGATCTCAGCTGACCCTCGTGCAATGAAAGGGGCGCAATTGCGCGTTGCCAGTATCGCTGATCATGCTGAAGGATACCTTGAAAGTCTGTCTCCTCTAGAACAGTCGAGAGGTAGGATGTCGAGCCAGTCAAGCGCTAAAGCTGCTCTTGCAAATATCAGTCAGAGTAGTCCACCTCCTGCGAGAGGTGGGGGCATGATCCAGGATAGAAGGTCCTCTTCGACAAGAGGTAGTCCAAGAGGAAGGATGATGACAAATACTCCTTCGTACGCTCGCGCAGTCGCGAACGAGACTCGGGACACGGTCGCAAGCTACAGAGAGTTTATTCAGCCAGCGATGGAAGCGCAGGTTGAGTCGAGTGATAGCTCAACTAACGAGCAACCACGTAGTTCTGCAGTGGAATCTCTTCAGAGGTTTCCGATTCCGATGCCGCCATACCCTGTATCAGCATCATCGGAAGAGGATTTCGTGGGTCCCAGCTATTCTGAGGAGAACTTGACTCTCGGACCAAACCCCTATCCCTCGACCGTTTACCCAGCCTTGGAAGGTCTTCCACCAGTTGAAATCATCAGGTCCGCCGCACCTGCGTCGCTGCAAAGAGAGGACTATTCACAAACTTTTTCCGGCGTTCTCCCGGCCTCGATGCAATCCACCTACTCCAACGCCAGTTCTATCATCAAACCCGATATTCTCTCTCTATCTTCACCCAACATCAAGTTTTCACGTGAACGATTAAACGAGACGCCTTACTACCCCGGCCATCCCGAATTCTCCAACCAAGAAGGCGGCTACACCTCACAGCCCATGTCTCGGGATGCCTCTGGACAATCAGCTCAAAGTACTCACTCGGTCGGCCCAGTTTCTCGACCACGTCGGGCAAGTCTTGCGGAGACGGAACCCATGCCTCGCGTACGGAGTTTTAGTCCCAGGATACCACCTACCAGTTATCAAGTGCGTGAACGGATGCGAGAGAGAGATTTATTGAGGGAAGAGATTGAAGAGGGGAATTTAGAGGAATTGAGAAGAGAGAGGGAGCGAAGCGTTTTGAAAAAGAGCCCGGGGTTAGAGTTTGCGAGAGCGGCGTTGATTGAGAGGTAGATCCTTCCATCCACTTTTCCCTCTTGTTTTCCCCATTTCCATCTCTTCATCAACAAATCAAGGCACCAGAGCTAATCGCACATAGCAGTGGCTCGTTCCAACCTCCTTCCCCTCCGCAACCACAAGTCCTACCACAACTACAAAAAAGACCCTTCAACCCAGCCGCTCCGTCTTTCTCTCCCTCGCCCACTAATCCCAACCCCACACAGCCAAACTTCACATACTCACCACCTCTCCCACCCGCCGTCCCACCAAACTCAATGCTAAGCAGCACCTCCTCTCTTCCCCCACAATCACCCTACCCAACTCAATATCCCTCTCCGACACACCACAACACTCCCAAATCATTCACCTCCTACCAATCTGGCGGCAGCACCCAAGCAACATGGGGCATGACGCCCGATTCATTCCACACCACAGCCTCATTCCCAGCAAGGCCACAACCGCACAATACCCCCGCTTCTTTCCCCTCTTTCGACTCAAATTCTCAACAAGGATCCCCCTACCCAGATCTAGGATCGAGAGCTAGATCCACGGCCTCGGCGTCGCCGAGGATGATGGGAGCGGGGGTAGGAGTAGGAGTGGAAGCAGCGGATATGGAGCGAGGGGGTAGTTCGGGCTCTGGCTCGGGTGGGATCTTGATCCCTGGTCCTAACTCGAATTATAATTATAGCTCTAGTGATGCGAATGGGAACGGGTTTGCGAATGGCGGCAGTGGTGTGAGAGGCAGATTGATCGAATTCGGCGATTATCCGGAACTAGTAGATACGGTTGAAGCTAGAGAGAGAGCTAGGGTATTGAGGGCTTGGGGCGAGAGGCAGAGGGAGGTTGAGCGTGAGCGGGCGAGGAGGGGCGCAGAGGTGAGAGCACAGGGACGAGCGAACGGAGCGGGAGGAGGAGAAGGGAATGTGGGATTGGGGGTTGATTTAGGTCCGAGAGAGGCGGAGGGAGGGGGGAGTTAGTAGGTTGTGCTTTTGGGTTCGTTGTTGGATTGGATTGGATTGATGGTGTTGTTGTATGCTGTATGCTGTACTATACCCACCTGTACCTGTTGTGTTTCCGACGGTGTTTGAAGTGGTGTTTCTGGGCTAAGATCATAGAGGTGGATAGAAAGGTAGGTTAGGGAAGGAAAGGAAAATTCGGTCTGTTTGGTCTTGCTTGCATGTATGCATATTTGGGTTGGAGACTCGGAGTTAGTTGAGTTGCATTTTAGGTAGTACTGGGATTTACTTTAATCTAAGGTTTTTTGCATTGTATCTCATCTCATCTTCAAGAATTATCTTACAAACAATTTCGGTATTTCTACTCAGATCAACGATGCGCGAAGCAATCTATTTAATGAGCTGCGAATGTTCCTGTGTTATGATACTTCCTTGGGCCAATTACTCCCCTATATTTGCCAAGATTAAAGCGAGGCGGCGTCGGAAGCGCACGTTCAACACTTACATTATTTCGTACACATAACACGTCTCAGAGTGAACAAAAAGATTATTCATAAGTCTTCATGAATGACAAAGAATATTTGTTCGAAGAGTCAAACAATGCATAGTTTGAAAACAGCTTCTTTGTGATTATCTGTTGGACGCCACGAATCTAAGACAGCACGTGCTCCATCACCATAAAGAGAGCAACCGACTTCAACGCCTATCTACCGACCTACTCGAACTTCTGATAACTCACATACCTCAAAATTATCATCAATATGGGCTCTTCACCTTCCAAACATGGTATGTACGACAATGAAAGGGGTCGAAAGGAGGGAGACTGGCGAGAAATGATATTGAAGTGTCCCGGACACAAATTCTGCACGGAGATAAAATCGCATTGTGACCACAGCCTTGATCGATGCCCATGTCATCTGGAACATGTGTTGAAGTGTCAATACGGAAAACGGTGTCCACACTTCGAGAAGTGTAGAGAATGTCAGAGACAATGCGCGATGCTTCCAGGGGTAGAATGAGGAAAGCTGCTGGTCAGCGGTTTGTCTAGGAAAGAAGAAGAGTAAATACAAACTCCAGTTATATTTAGAATATTTCACTGTGCAAGCCAATGCAGGAACAGGAGCTTTGATTGATCACGCGAGCGATCTCGAGGGCAAGTGAGTTTTGAGTCATTGAGCGTGAATAAGCTTTGAATCATTATCAAAGATTCACAAACCCCTTCTTAAAAAGCTGTACATTCGCATTGCTTGGCTCAAAGTTCACGATGCAATCGCGCCCCTTTCCGAAAATAATACACTTGTACAAACCTCGAAAGCAAACGTTGACCAGCAATACAATAACTCAGAATTTCAACCGCTGCACTGCAACTCATTAGAGAAGACGTCCAAAAAAGATTCTAAGAAATCATCAAAGGACTCGGCCTCCGATTGAAAGAATTTGCATACACAACATGGGTTCGGGTCAGAGCAAAAGTCATGTGAGATGCACCGTCGGCCACAGGCGTGGTTGCAAGCATCACGTAGACAACTGCAAGAATCAAGCGTGTAGTAGCAATTGCAGGAATTGCAAGTCCATACGGAAGTCTCAGAGAGCAGCAACCGATCGAATGATACAGTCCATGCAGCAAGCGGGTCGGTTTAATGCAAATTATCGACCAACCACATAGTGGTCCGAGGCGGACTGGAGGTTGCGAAAGAAATTGGCCAGGGACGGATGAGCTTGTTAATTATACATGTGTGTATATTAGCCACCAAAAGATGCAGCATGAGCGCGGATTACTGCATATTAGTAGGTTTGTTTGACAAGCATGGTACTTTTACGGGCTTTAGTTAAGATCACCGATGTAGTGAAAGGAACAGACCCGACAGCCATTCATAGCCAGTAATCATCGATGCTCGGTTGATGCTGGGACTGCAGTTCGCGCATTGAGTGGCGGGACTTTTTGGATCGAGGAGCACTGCTGGCAGTACTTCTCTCATTCTTGCGTCAATTAATCTAATTCCAACACCAATTTACATGTACACGATTCAACTCCGAGAAGAAATGTCAAGTGAACAAGAAGTTGTCGATCTCGTGTGAACGACTGTAACGAAGAGAGGCAGAGGAACTTTTGACTCGTTGTTCATGCCAATTCTGCGGGGCATGTAAGTAAAGTTTCCCCATCGCCATCTCCTCAGCAGGTAGAATGTATTAACGTTTACTAAAACAGCCCTTGGCTACTAACGAATCGAGGCACATCAGAATAAGAAATTGTACAGGCTAACTTTGTTAATCGCGGCAAAGACAGGCGCGCATGAAAGGTGTCGCATGAGTTAAATCTCTGAATCATCGAGGAAACTTCGATACCATAAGCTTCAGGAGGTGACTGGACCTCCAAAAGACTAGCATCTTGATTCACAATCTGTAGCTTGACCCCTCACCAAAAAAGCTCGTGTCCAAATTTCCAAAACACACACTTTTCAATAACAGAACCACGCAAAAATTCCATACGACCGTATCCTACTTGCTTTGCAAGGCAGCACTAAGGAGCAAACTTTCTAAAAATCAGCAAAAGGGTCATCGTTCAATCGAAACCACAACGCAAAAAATATAAGCTCGGGTCAAAGCAAGCCTGGCGGGAAATGTCTTCCACGTTACAAACATGTATTACCGGACATATGCTCAGAACACGTCGAGAATTGCAACGACGAAAACTGCAAGAGGAACTGCAATAAATGCAAAAGTAGACGGCAATCACGAAAGCATCATCGAGAGCGAATGGTGCAGATCACGAAACGAGCCGGTACATTCAAGGAAAATTACAGACCGGGTGGGACAGCCTAAGATTGGAAGGTCTGGGAAGGGGAAATGATCAGATCTGGATACTTTACAATGACTCAAGGGAACATGGGTTGGCACCAAAGGGCAATCTATCATGAGATCTTAACATCAAGTCTTTGGAAGGCTGTAAGCCATGTGGTATCAGGGCGTACTTGGTAGTTTTCAGTGGATATTGGCGTTGTGCATATGCAATTATTGATATAGTGTATGCAACTACAAATCTAGGTACGTACTAATCGTCAGAAAGATAAGCGCTCGGATGATCTGATTTCATTCAATCAAAGCGGCGCCGTGCGTTTAATTATCCCAAATATCAGATCCCAATACCAAAACAATGAATACGTGAAAGTCAGAGGGTGGTTCACACGATTCCACGGGTTGAATTCTAACGAACCCGGTTTCGAAATGCATGTCGCTGGTTGCAAGGATGATAAGCGCAAAGAAAAGAGCAAGAAATGTAAACAATATGAAGATTCGTAAGAGAGCTTTGCTGGGCGCAGGTTCGGTATAAGAAGTGCGCTCGCCCCACCATCGACGTGCGAAGCTTTCGACTGGTGTGGGAGGGCGGGCGAAAGGATATCTGATTATGACGCACACATTTACTACTAAGCTGTCAAGCTAGTTCGGAAAGGCTACATTTATTCCATGGACATTGGGTCTCAGAGAAGGCGCGCTATACTTCATAGGTAATAAGAAGGCTCCCTAGTATCTGCCGACGTTGAATATCAATAATCCAGCATGCATTCGCTAAAGAAATATTTCGGTAACAACTTCAAATCTACCAATAATCTTCGATTGCTAGTACTGATTAGAAAAATGGAATATCTAAGACAAGACTTTTGTTTGGAGCAGCTGCTTTCCACGCTTCTCTCGAATCTGCATGAAACAATAGGTAGGAGATCAGCGAGGGTGACCGGCTATACTAATATCTTTAATGAGGTTCCATGATCACAGCAGCAGTCCGAGCTGTGGAATTCAACCAGTGCCATGGCTTGTTTCTAACTTTCTCCTCCTTGAAACAGCAAGCAAGCTTTGATGTTAAGAATGAAGACGTATTTGAACATCAAATGTCGATGATCGATCCATGCATAGGAGAGTCAACTAATCATAGACGATCGGAGATCACAAATCATTGCTATGTAGCCATTGGCTAGATGTAGTGTGGTTACACAACATAAAAGCGAGGAACTATGATTCCGCAGCCTGTTCAATACCTGGAACTCTTTTTGCTTAGCCTATCATATTTTCGTGCGGAAGAAGTGGTCCCCCACGAGCAGACCTACATCGCGTCACATATGCGGCTGCTACCCTTTTGAGACTGACACTCAGATACGCAGTGCGGCCTGAACTGGGGCTCAAAACAGTTGGCACTGTTTGGACACGCGATTTGGGCGACGAAGCATGGGCTAGTATCGTTTTCAGCGTAGGATTTTCTTGTGCTTCGCGAGTCTCAAATAGCTTAGTAAGACCTGTAAAATAGAAGCGGGATACGAAACCAAATACTTATTGATCGTTATTGCGATAGTCCGATGTTATTTAGAATATCTGCCAGGTCCTTAGAACTTAACTCCCTGAATTTCCTGCAATTTAGAGATATTGTCGCAGACAAATTCGATCCACCGATCTACCAATTTTTCTCCAATCTACGACGCCAAAATCCGGGTATCGTATTTCAAGAAGAATCAAAAACTCCCAGACTGCTTCTCAGCCCTCCAAAATCCTCATCATTGCTTGAGTGTGTGACATCTATTGCATCTCCTGCACCAAGAAAGGTCCAAACTTCTTCGATTAAATTAGTCGCATTCCCAGCTCCTCTGAGACCCGAGACATGGCGAATTCCTGCTCCTGTTCCCCTTCGTCATGTTCTAGACTTTGTTGTAGATCCTCGTCAAATGAACTATGGGAGTATCCGCTTCCATAGTCATTCTCTTCAATTTCAATACCCTCTTCAACACACTGCTCCCTCAAGAGCTCCACATCCGCCTCAACCCTAGCCATCTCTTGCCGAAGAATAGCTTCTTCAGCCGGAAACTTCTCTAAGACAGACTTCCCATCCTCATGGAGCTGCAATCCGACTCGGGACCGTGACGCTTGTTCAGAAAGGAGACCTTCTCTTTCATGGACTAGATTGTCGTACCGTTCCTTTATAAGATCTAAGTCTCCCAGTAGAGTCAGATATTTGACGTGCAGAGGTTGGAAGCTGTCCTGAATGCCAGCAACTAGACCTAGCAGGGGATTAGAATTCGATACTGAAGCCGCAGCTTCTGACGATATGGGCGGTTCAAAAGTTTCGTTAAGTGATTCTGAAGGTGCATCGGCCATGGTAGAATACAGACGTCCCTCTAGTTTGGTCATCTCGTACTCTATCGCATCCAATGAATCCTCCATCTTCACGAATTCGTCCTCTAGTGGCCCATACTCATCTCTGGCGTTCTGCATTTCACTGTAGTACTTCTCAATGGCGATCTCTAACTGCCCATCAGTTATGACTGAAGATAGTGGACGAGTTTCCCTGGTAAATCTCATGAAGGCTTCTTCTGCGAGTTCCTTCTCGAACTTTTTCTCGCGCAACAATTTACGTTTCTTCTGTAATCGGGAGCGACTTCGTCTGACTTTCACCCGTAAAGAGCGCAGTTTGCCCCAGTCCTGTTTCTTTCCGACCATCTCGTTCGAGCCAGAGTCCCGACCCAGAGGGAGTGGCAAATGAGTATCGTGTTGATCTATACGCGTTGGCGGAATAGCAGCAGGGTTGTGGGAAGACAGAAGAGAGTCATCGTCTTCCAGTCTATTCTCGAAGGAGGCAGCATTTGCTGAGGCTCTGCTAAGTGAAATATCCGGATTCATTCGAGAATCCTCCTTTGGCATGTTGGGTAAGCTGAGGGAATGCCTTACTGGAAAAGCTGTGTTATCTTCTCCAATAACTCTTGAGTCATCTTGACGGACCACAGTCGTGGTGTCAGTAAGTGATGCTGTGCTTGCCTTACTGGAACATGGCGACCTTTGAGACCGGTGTCGTTTCTGGCTCGCAAACACCCTATTCTTCCAGTCATTTAACTTTTCTAATTGACCTCGAATCTTTGGTCTTTGTAAGAACAGTATTCGCCCCCGTTGATGAAATGTTTGTGAAGCGGGTGCGCGCAGCGCATGTTGCGAGCCGTCATCAGACGAGTCGACACCCGCCATGTGGGCAATATTATTTCTTTGTTGGCGAAAAGCTGGACTGGGCTAGAGGTGTGTTATTGAGAGGAAAAGCGCCCAGGATAACCATGGTTGTTCAGGTTTTATTTTTTGCTTAAGAAAGGCTTTCGAAACCTGGCTTTTATGTGGTAACTGGCCCTCGAACAATCTCGCTAGTCAGCCTTCTTTCTTTTGAGACACGGATTCGATCAACCGCGCCATAGATTTTTCTGGTGAGTGGTAGCGGTCAGCCCATGCCACCCGTGAAACGTCCGTTATCTTGGTGGGTTGGTTACACGATGCACGCTCACCCGTCCAAAACATAATGGCCGGGTTGTTGCAACCCTCGCAGACTGATACTCCAATCACGAGGGCTTCCACCACACCATTATTGCCTCAGCTTTAACCGAATTAAATTGTCTTTGCTTTGGCAGATGAATTCGTGGGGATCAACGAGCCGTCAAGTGGACACTCGCTCTTGAGCCTCAAATTGCTTTGTCTATTTGAGCTACCGTGATGGCATATTTGGGGCAACTGGGCCACACCGGTGCTGGGTATCGTACGGCGCTGATTGAACCATCGAGCGATCTCATTTTACCTCATGGCAAATGTCTACAAGGCCTGGCAAAAATAGACACGGAGGATCGGCTCGGTCCGAAAGCAAGCACGAATGGTCCGACTGGGTCTGGAACAGCCGGAAGGGAAAATATTACCGGTCCCGAATCAACTCGAAGGGTAAGTGCATTTAAATATTTGCAAAGCATTGTTTTTGGGTTCAATGACCTGCTTCTTCTCTAATTATTTGTCCTCGCAGGCAAAAAGGTTTACGAAAGCCCTCCTCCCACACCAGAACCGGCGACGCCCCGAATTTTCGTTCCTCCGACTTCAACTCATGAATACAACAATTTCGCATCTTCAAGCAACGCAGATACCGGCAGTCAAGAGTTCGATGAAGGTGAGGAAAATGAATACCAAGAGGATTACCAACCATCCGGTGAACCAGGTCAACTGTCGCAAGCTTTCGCACATGCCTCCTTAGACGACCAAACCGACGATACCGCTCCATCTGGTGATTACTATGAGGATAGCACAACCGAAAAAGGAAAGGGGACACTTTATTCCGCTCGTATGCAATGCTTGACTATCATCAACCACTGCTTATAAAATGCACAGAAAACTATCGGACCGCGCATCCAATGCCAATCGTTGACCGGTATGGTTCAAGTCCGGTTCCTGATCATAACTATTCATATTTGTCATCTGGATCAACCCAAGACTATGCAGAAGCTTCAGGAAGCAATCTCATGAGTGGTACTCAAGGTACGTTTCACTTCGCAAAGAGCGGGCCTCAAAATGCTAAGCTATCTAGATAATTACGCGGGGCCTTCTTCCAACCTTTACTGCAATCCACAGACTAGCACTTATGAAGGTACTTCCGACGATTTGAGTGCATCATACGCATCGCAAGCATCTCAAGCAACTATCACCCTTGGTATGTGCAACTGTGGATTCATTGACAGGTTCTCAAGGCTGATTGGAGTAGCTAATCAACCTCCACCACCAGCTCCCATTCCACCTCCCATGGGAATACCGATCGCTATTGCGACTGGCTCAATAACAACCAAGCAGATACATAGGAGCATTGGAGGCACTAAGGGAAGGCACGAGAAATTAGATCCAAGTATGTTGCTCGGCTGAGAACGCTGTATGATTCATCTTGCTTATTATTACAGGATTCAAAGTACATCACTCCGATAAATTTATCCCAGGATATGTCAGTGTCTCAATCGAACGTCCTGGTGTCACGGCTCATATTTTCCTCGCAGGTATTCAAAGTGCTCTGGGTTGAGCCCAGAGGGACGACGACGAATGCCAATATCACCTCAGATGCTACAGACGCTACGAGCGACTTGTGGTTCGGCAAGCATGGGGAGCAAGTTCACTCATCAATCCGTCGATTTGTTATTATCGCGACAGATTACGGACATTCACAATGCTTGTAATTACTATTCCTTACTCACCCGTACCTTTCGTTGACTTCTCCATAGGCCAATCCTGACTTATCGGTCCCAAGCCACCACTAAGTTGGGTTTGAAGCGCGAAGATCATGCGATCATTTATACCGGCAAAGAACCTCCAGCCCCACTTCCCGGTGAGAATTGGCTCCTCGATCCAGTACAAGTGGAGGGAAAGACGCCACGAGATATGCTTTTACCTGAGTCTCGAATCAATTATGCTAAGATATACACGGTGGAGCATAACGTGAAAGTTTTCTTCATTGGCTGGATCGCTGAAGGATCACAACGTCGTGTGGTCACGGACTTTGATACCGTGTGGTGGAACAAACTACGTATTATCGTAGACTGAAGAATACACAGATTGTTGCCCCGGGCTTGCTCAGAAGGCTCCCTCTCCTGCATAGCAGGGGAAAGATACAATAGTATCTTGCATATTTATACGTTTTGGCAGAGTATATGCCACAGAAGGAATTGCTTCTTTTTTCACAGCTTTGGAGACTCGGGTAAGAATGGAGACTGTGCTTGGAAGCTTGACGGCTGAGAATGTTCGAGCAAATAGGAGGGTTGAAACGAAGATAGGGTTGATCAAAGGACACTTCATAGGCACTACTAGTCAATACATATCATTTTTCGCCAAAGTCGCTGCCCTTTCGCATTGTTCCCTACTGGCTATCTTTCGTAGCGTTAACCCGCTCTGCCCCCTTTACTAAGCGAGAAGCAGGAGCTGGCTTAGGACTTCTGCGCCCAATGATTTGCATCGGGCAGATGGCACCAAGCACCTTTTTGCGCACATAGGTCATTGAAATCAAATACAAACGTGAAATATCGCAAAAATCGCAAAAACTACGAAGCCGCAAAGTTTCATTCGCATGAGGATTGACGAAGACGATAGCGTGTGTCGGGTTTTTTCAGGGGCTGCTTCGCCTAGGACTTTTAAACAGTTTTAGCGTTCGTTTTTCAGCACGAGACTTCAAAAATTGTTAAAACATCAGTCACTTTACTTTCTAATGCAATTCACAAAATACAGCACATTTTCATCGAGATGACGCCACGCCAATTATGAAAAAATAACAACAAGAGATGGCTCTCGTAAGGTTCAAATACGAAGAAGTACCCCGCCAGTCAGCCTTATCTGTTAGCTCAAAGCAGGCTCAGCCAATACAAGTCTCGCGATCACGCCCCGGCTGCCACGCGCGTCAGAAGGAGCAGTTGATACGCCCCAAGCCTAACCCTTCCCTCTCTAGCTAGGGTCGATGTTGTGGCTATGCCCTCTCACCGAGTACTACTTTGTCTACTTAATCTTGAAGCGGCCTCATATTGCAAAGGCCACGCTAGCTTTCTGTATTGTGCTATCATAATTTGCACAATAACTGATCAGGTCTCTTAATGGCGACAAGGTACGACAGAAATAGACGCAGGACTTCGGATGAAGCCGAAGAATATGTTTGGTCGGAATGGGAATGGGACGAGAAAAAGGGGAAGTTTTATCGGTTCCGAATTAATTCCAAAGGTACGATTAGAATCATCTTGTTCTTAGCTTTTTTAATGTCCCCTTTCCGGGTGCACTGGCCGCTGACTCGTCCAGGCAAAACGGTTTGGGAGAGTCTTGACAATTTTGCCACAACGGAGCCAAAACCTCGACGGGAGCCCACTTCAGCTACCAACACTCTTATCAATAGATTCACGACTTCTCCAACAGACAATAATCCTCAATATTATGATAATCAAAGCTATCTATACGACGGCCAGACACAGTCTGATCCTGTTGACGGCATTTCCCAAGGAATTGCGGATGCATCGTTAATAGACCAAAATGGGGCTCCTGCCCAGGAAGACTACTACTCTAAGGGCGATAGAGTTGAGCAACCGATTTCTGGATACCAAGTTGCTGGTTTGTTCTGCCCTAGCTTGGATAGTTCGCGCTGAAGTGGTAGATAGAAGATTATCAGTTTTCTCAACCAGTCGATTCCACGAGCTCTTATGGCGTACCCTCTACAAATGCTCGCGAAGGCTCTATGTACATGAAAACAGGGAGAACGAAAGGATATACGGAAAGCACTGGTGGTAGTAACATGACGATGTCAACGAGTACGTCATTCTCCCGAAGCATAATAACTCCGACCTTTAACAGTCCAGGCTTTGGTCCCTCTGCATCCAGCAACAGCTACTTCAACCCGCAAACAGAACCAGGTGCTGAAAACGATCTCGGGAATGACCTGTCTCTTCCGACTCTGACACTTCTCTCTGACACCATAATTACTCCAGGTAGATTTAGACTATAGCATTATCGCTGACCCGCTGACGTACCAAAGCAACCCATCCCTCTAGACGTCCCCCCGCACCTCTCCAGATGCCAAGCAGTCTTTCAATCTCAAGAAAAGACGCACATAAAAAGATCAAAGGCACACAGGGAGATTATGAACGGCTAGATCCTAGTAGGTGCTAATACTACCCTTGATTGATGAAGCTGATTGCGACAGAGTTCAAAGTTTGTCCTTCAAAATTATTCCAGCCTGGTCAAGTTAGTATGGCACACTCCAAGTGTTCACTTGTACTGACGACATAGATCTTTAAAGTCGTCTGGGCTGAGCCCAGAGGCGAGACACCAAGCTCCGGTGCGACAGATGTTACAGGTGAATCGTGGACAGTTATGGGCGAATATGGAGCAAAAGTATACTCTAGAGTGCGACGGTTTGTGATTGTGGCGACAGGAAGAGGTTATTCCGATTCGCAATGCGTGTCAGTAATATTCTCCTCTGCCTTCACAGTCACTGATGTTTCATAGACCCGTCCTCACTTATCAAGGAAAAGGCTTCTCAAAGCCAGGAATCTATCCCGAACATCATGCTGTCATTTACACGGGCGATGAACCTCCAGAGCGGGACGCACACGAAAATCTACAGCCGATCAGAATGCAGAGCAAAACACCGCGAGATAAGCTTGAGCCGAGGTCATTGATCAATTATTCCAAGATCTACACGGTAAAGCATAATATAAAGGTGTTGTTTATTGGCTGGATTGTAAAGGAGTCTCAACGTCATTTTGTGAAAGATTTCGATAATGTCTGGAAAACTCACAAGCACATGATGACGGAGTGGGAAATAGCGTCAAATTCAATTAAACATCGAGCCTCGGGTGGTACAGTGGAAACCCAAAACGTCGACCCAGATGCTATAGTACCACGTCTAATTCATAGCACTACTTCGGATGACGCAACTTCTGTCAAAAAAACTGTCTTTTCAGATGATCTACTGCCCTCGACAATGTCAAAGTCTTCCGTTCCCGAACAAGAAAAGCCGCTCGATATTATATCAATTAACGAGACAGGAGAGGATTTCCATGAAAGTTTGGATCCAGACATCAGATCAATGGCTTCGGATAAGGATGACATTAACTCCTTGTCTTCAACGAGAAGAACACAGCAAGAAGTTACTGCAGAAGAACACATTGGAAGACTGTTTGCTGAAATGACAGAGCTTGTTCTAGTCTATGAAGATGGATTAACAAAATTGGGGAAAAAAAGATTCGTCGATAACTTTCGAAGATTATTGAAGAGATTCTACCTAGATCTCTTGCCGCTTTCAAAGACAAACCTTCAACGGGCGACTTTGCATCTGTTTAGAAGTCGCTGGGCAAGGGTCAGGATTGCAAGACATGTGGTGAATATTGTACGCCCAGAGGTTGAAGACCTAACTGCACAAAACGGGATTTCTTTAAGTCATGAGAAAAAAAATGCGTTTGATATGGTTCTCGAACAAAAGCTCAGCGAAGCACAAAAACTATTGGGAGTTGAAAATTGGATTGCAGCCAATGCGGGTCTGAACGGTGCTCTATCACCTCCTGATGCTTCCGACGTGCGTGCCTCTGTTGAACATGAAAGTACGGACGACGAGGATAACGATGAAGGAGATGATAATGAAGCTGACGAAAAGGCACCTGGAAACGCGTTGCCGAATGTCTCAGGGATGGAACATTTCTTGACGAGTAGCGATGCGTTTCAGAACCTCCACATTAACATGCGACTGTTGCTGTTGCCCGCTTCATTAGCTCCTTTGACGCGGATTATTATGTCCATTCCAAACGATCGGATACATTTCTCTAGAGAAAATGATTATTCTTTCTCCAACAGAGCAAAACTTTTCATCGAACGACATACAGACCACAATTTGAGTTGGTGGCCGTTGCTCCAGCCAACGAGCATGCTGGAAGAAGGAGAAACACGGATGCATTGGCAATGTGTGAGTGTTCCTATGCCACAATGATACTGTACTGTCTAACAGAGCTGTAGCACTGTGGTAAAGGTTTGTGGGCAGAAATATCAACATCTGATGCCGCCAGTTATCAAGCTGTTCTTAAACATCGGGGCAAGCACTTACAACATAAACACTTGTGCAAAAAAAAAGACTTGAACAGTATCCGAAGACTAACTCTCACTAATCTTGTTCAAGCGGCGTCTGACATCCCTCTGCAGATGTATCACTCATACGCATCAGGGAATAGCTCTAGCACGACTTCCACAAGAGCTTCTCCGTCATCAGAACAGAGTATAGCTCAAGGAATCCCATCTCCTATCTCATCTCAACCTTCCCCTTTATCAAGCCAAGAAGGTGTACAGATTAGCATGAGCGGAGCCAATAAGAGCCAGTTGTTCGTGCTCTTCGGCGTCCAAGGCACTCGCCGAACACTTGAGCTTGCTCAATTAGACACCAAACGATATGCAGACGATAATATCTTCTTTCTAGACCTTCGACAAAAGTACAAAGAAATGCGTGGCTTCTGGAGATACTGGTTTTCAGTGTGGAGACTCGCCCACTGCGACTTCGTCAAGGTGATAAATTACAACTACCTCCTCAAAATTTTCCTAACTAAATATTTCCAGTTCGAGAAAGTTAGAGCAAACAGGATTATTCCTCGTGGAAATGGCTTTCCCGAAGATCTCAATTACGAATACACACCCCGCCCGCCACTTGAAGATCCACCAATATCACCTCATGAGTTTGAGCTCGCCTTTGCAGTTTGCCCCGCCAGATGCCCGTTTGCAAAACTTCACGACTGTGTAGAGCCATCCGATGGGGGTTTCGCTATAGAGCGCATCCCAAAACGCAAGAGCGCTCTGGAAATCGAAGTACGTACTCCAGAGATTGCTTGGGGAATTCAAGCCAAGCACGACATTTCCGTATTAGGTGTAGTCGCTTACCATGTTCTTCCTGTTGCGGTCACACTTGGATTCTTAAGTTGGTGGATGCACTGCCATACAGGGGATCTACAGACGGCCGTTGTGCCATTGAGCACGGTAATCGGTGTTATCGCGTTAGCTTGGAGCTCGGTTGGTGTGCTGAAAACTTTAAGAGAGCCTGTGTGAGATTCACCAAGAAGTGCAAGGTTCGAAGAGGGAGAGATTCGTTCTTGGAAAGCATTAAAGTAGTGGACAGTGATTCAATTCTAGGGAAGTTCTGCCAATGGCTGCTATGAAACTCAGCGTGTACTGTGCTCATCCACCTTCAGCTGAGGCAAACCCAGTATTGCAGGCTCCTAGGACGCGTATGAGTCAGCCTTAGCGTCGCTTCGACCTTGGCCACTCACGTTCTCTCCCTCTAAGCCGAAAGTTTCCCATTTCTTGACGAAGGCATCGAGGCCACACTCTCTAGGACCAGCATATTCTCTTTGATACTGTCTCACGTGCTCGAGCTGCAGACACTTGGTAGTGCAGGATCCGTCTTTAGCTCGTGTAGATGGTTGAATGTTGAAGCGAATGGTGCGAAGACTTGGACAGGCAGCGGACAGTTCTAGTTCTCGTAGTCTAGGGCGCCATGTTGGGTCAAAGGTCGCACCGCCGCATTCGAGTAGAGCGTTCCAAAAAAAAAAAAAAAAAAAAAAAAAAGTCTCAAATTTGTCGATAATGCAGGAAAGCGACAGGAGTGTCTATCGCGAGCAAGTCGAGATCGAGATATTCTACCCATATTAAAATTGGTATCAGCTTGTGGATAGTCGCAAAGGGCTCCTTGGAAAAGAAGATGTCTGTGATCGAACTTAATCGCGAGCCCTTACGCTGGTGGTAATGAAATGGTGGTTGCGTTACGATAATTCCAAGATGAGTTAGGGAAGACAAATGTTTGAGCACGGCGAGAACTGTACTGTCCACAGATAGCGTCTCATGGCTGCGCGACCATGATTCGAAAGAGATCAAGGTGCGCTCTTATGACGATTCCATACATCACTGTCGAGTAGACGAGCTCCACCAACTACCTCTAAGTTGGTCAGCGGTAGACATGTGAAGAGAGATCGTCGAGTCAGCTCTTGCTCATAAATAGTGGTACGCTGGAAACTGCCCGTGCCTTGAAAGCTACGATTGCTTAGTGGAAGTAGGGATTTCAGTTTCAAATTGCAAGTCGTTGAAAATATGACGACATCGGACCACTGAACAAATTGTTGCTATGCGAGCTTGTCATTTGTAGATTCAGGGAACATCTAGAATTCATAAAAGTGAAGACTCCGCACTGGCGGAAACGGGACAACTTGACAATTAGGCATCGCCTAAGGGAATTTCCGTAGGTATCAACATGAGTCGGCCGGCACGAGAGCACGCAAGGCGAGATATTAGAGCCTTAGACTTGCTCGTATAATGTTCCTAAGAAGCTGTACAAGCTGTTGACTTTCTGCGGCAATGGGAATACAGAACGTGAGTCCGCTGATATAACAACCACCTTTGTATTAAGGACTGTGCGAATGAGGTGCGGGCGTATTCGAGGCAGCCTACAAAGCTCAAGTGAAACTAGCCTGCCCGGATCTCGTGATCTAATCTCAAAATCGAGCAATGGATGCCGTGAGATACGTCCAAGAGTGCATCTGGTACATTAGGTCTTCCTGTCTAGCTTTATCCTGTTAGCTAGATAAATAAAAAGTTTTTGGGGCATTTACACTAAAGCTTTCGTTGTTCAAAGTCTTCCGGACCCAACTGTCCTCGTCTCTCAACCTCCATGCCGCTGGGAGGGAGGCATTCATCGATTCTGATCTCACGCACCTGGCTCGAAATAGCAGATTCCGTCCTCAGGCGGTGAAAGAGATCGGCGTGCCGTTGTTGCGACCCAATACTAAAGGTGAAGTCGACAACTCGGTATATTTGCGGTGAACATATATTGTGCCATCGTTTGCAGACAAGTGCGATCTTCTTCAAGGTGTTTCTCGAAAGCTAAGAGCCAGTCAACATAACTAGAGCTGTGAAGAAAAGAGAGCACTCTGTCCAAGTCAAACTAATCTTTTCAATCTCCCAGTACTGACCGAAAATTTCTTAGCCCAAATCCGAAGAAGAGCTCAAGTCGGCGAGAGTTAAGGTCATAATCACGGGTAGATATATCGAAATGGACTGAAGATAATTGCGATGATTGAGCATAAATTGAAGCGGAAACCTGCCAGCGCAAAGACCATGTACAATATATCATCCTACAAGATAGTGCCAGGGCTGGAGGCAGTCTTATCTGTAGATGAAGCCGTCATCTTGACTGTGTTTGCTCAGGAAGTTGTTCGTGGATTTTTAGCCGAGTATGCACTAAAGGTTGTCGTTAGCGTGAGGCCGACAAGTTAATATGAGTTCACCTTGGGACCTGGAGAAACTAATAACCATTGTGACGATACCAAAGGTCAAGCTGGGGATTTTGGATGTTCCAATATGCTCGAAACATGGACTTGCCTTGCTTCTTGCTTAATCCGCGTAGCTGTATCTCACTCGGTGATATGGGGTAAGCACCCTTTATTCATTGATCCCTAAATTGCCCTCAACTAGCCAGCCGGAAGTAGAGGTATTCGAAGGAGCTTGGTACGTCAACAAGATCGATGGATCATACATTGGGGACCCTCGGTGCTTTGCGAAACATGTGAAGACTTTTAAACCCCTGTGGCGAATGACAAAGTCAAGACACCGAAAGGCAAATTTTAGCTAGACGCCGCCTTAATTGCCAATTGCTATTCTTTTACATTTCATCCATACCTGGCATGCCTTGCATACCACCTATCTTTGCCCAGAACTTATCAAAGTCTACTCCTTGAGCCTCAAACATGTCCTTGGCCTTTTCCATAGTCTTCAGTTGCTCTTCAGGTCCAAATCCTGCCGGCCTGGAAGATTCGTATTGCACAAGCTCGATCCATCGGAAAAAAAGGTTCTCTTTCCCCATGGCAGTTAACTCATCCTTGAAAGCAACTATCTTTCTTCTGCCTTCCTCCTCTTTCGCGCTGCCACCGGCTTGTGCACTTTGAATTACCATCCACCCGTATTCCTCGCAATGGACAAACGTTGTGGTCCTAAAATCATCTAAAGACAACTGCTTCTTGTCAACCAATCTTGTTGCAACGACCATGAGTTTCCAGTCAAGGTCCCATTCGGTGTTCACCATAAGGTAGCCGGTCCTGCTCATCCATATCGGGTCCACAGCGTTCTTGATAATCCCAAACAGCTTTTCTTGGCCTTCTCCTTTCACAATCGGGTCACCAATCGTGTGATGCCACTTCCTACTCCTTCTGACAATAATCTCCTTGTCCTTATAGCCGACTGCCAGCCTCCATGCAAAAGGGCTTCCACTTTTTCGGCCCACGAAGAAATCCCAGGGAAATGGAAGCCAGATAAAAGCGTATATTATAAGGTCAATCATGAATATCATCGTCCGTCGTAAGATTTCCCACGCCATGGTGTCTACAGGTGTATGTGCAGTATCGATCGTCATTTCGTTGGATTTCCCCATCAAAGAGAAGCATATCTTCATGTAAAATGGGCCAATGACTTTGATTCTCCATAATACCAAACCGACAACACTGACGTTCATAAGAAATGGCACGAGGAAGATTTTGCGCTTAAAATCTCTAGGCTTGGAATCGATATGAGTAATGTAGACATGGCTTGTATCTAGTTTCGAGAGGAAAGGTTCGAGGCTCGTGGGAGCACGCCTGAATGGGGTTGGAGGGTCGAGGGGTGTGGCAGAGGAAGATTTCGGGGTTGCAGATGTCGATTTGAAGGCTCGCGCCTTGCTCTTTGCTTTGGGAGGCATTGCGCTCTCCAAGAGGGAAAAGTAGGAAGTTCACGGAGCTTGGAATTCGATTGGCGTTTGTCGTCCTTGGCATGCCTCGCCGCCCGTATCAAATCTTCGAAATTCAGCATCGACTGATGCTGAACTTTTTGCGCGCTATTCGATGCCTGGACAATGAGAGGTCGCAGTCTGCTGAAGGTAAGAGTGTTTTAGAAATATCTGCGGTATCAAATCTGATTGAAGATAGGAATCGTCGGGTCCGTCTTTGTGCGCATTCTGCGCTCACAGACTTGGACAAGCTCGAAGACCTTCACATGTACAACGCCGTTTCCTACAATATTCTCGATCTGTATCCAGACCGCCTGCAGAAGCTGCCGCAGCTCGAGAAAACAACGAGAGCGTATCTTCCCAGCCGTCATGGGGTCGCCCTAATCCTACCCGTAGACCTGGAATAGGTCCATCAGCGACGTGGGGCAAACCCGCGGGTCCAGGAGGCATCCCGCCAGGGCCAGCAGGCAATTGGGAATCGGGACTTGGAGGAAATGGCATACCGGCAGGACGAACACAGCAGCAAGCCCAGAGCGCAGGATTCGGACAGAATGCAGCCTCTGCCATGGACGACCTTTTGCCACATGAGCGGCGGGCTAGAGAAATAATGATCGAGAAAGAGAAGGCTCGAAAACTAGAACTTGAGAAGGAGCTGGTTAATAGAGGGCCATTGCTCAGGTATCATGGTTCAGGTCCTGAGTCAACTCGGGGTGGAAGACCCGTGCCTCGACTCAAGACTGAGGCAGAACGAACAGCAGAAGCAGACCGTGAACGAGCGAGAAGAGCAGCATTCGAACTCTGGAACAGAAAGAAGGAAGCCCAAGAACATACGAGAAATACCGCAGGCAAGAGGTCAGGACGAGAAGGCAGACACATAATGGGAGACTGGGACAGTCCCGAATCCACCAATGCGGACAAAAAGGAAGACAACCAATGGGGCCAGTTAAGGCCTAGAATCAGAAGCTCTCCTCAAGAACAAGAGCAGCCGAAAGCTCCAGAACCATCGAAATACCCCACCAGTCTCTTTGCCGAAGGCCGAGCACAACGGGAGGAGGAAGCCAGATCTGGTAGGTATACGCCCATTGGCAGCAGAAGATTGAATATAGACCAGAGAACAGCTGGCTCTAGATGGGGCCAGAGAGCCACATTGGGCTCTCGTACCTTAGATATTTCTAAGTCTGTTCCTAATTCAGAACCAAATGCTGTCCAGCCAGAACGCACAGGCTCAGCGTCCATGATGGGCAATCAGGCAGTTATCACCAAGGATGATCATGTTAAGTTTACGCCCATGTCATCTCCAGCGAAAGTGGGAGAAGTCTACAAATCAGTAGATTCCCTTTCCGAAGATAAGAAAACGATCGTCGAGAAGGAGGAGGAAGAGGAAGAACATTCGCGTCCCGAACGGCCAGGACGACGGAAGGCTAGGACAAGATACCAAGACGAAAAGCCTGCCTACGATGATATGCCTAGAGGCAAGGGCAAGGACAAGGCAAAACGACGCCAGCAATTCGCCCGAACAGAGGAAGATGAGCTTGCGGAAGAAGAGGCCTTTGAACGAGCCGAAGCGAAGCGACTACGAAAACAAGAAAAGGCTGCAAAAAAAGCTGCAAAAGCTGTAGCTCCTACTCCGATTCTTCTTCCGGAATATATAAGCGTTTCAAACTTGGCAATGGCACTAAAAGTCAGGCTTGAAGATTTTGTATACAAAATGCAAGAGCTAGGGTTCGAGAAGACAAGTCATGATTACATTCTGAATGCCGAAACTTCCGGTCTCATTGCCATGGAGTATAACTTTGAGCCGATCATAGATCGAGGACGGTCTGAAGATTTGACAGCAAGAGCACCAGCTCCCGACCCGTCTATCTTGCCCCAAAGACCTCCTGTGGTCACAATTATGGGACATGTGGATCACGGCAAAACCACGTTATTGGATTATCTGAGGAAGTCTTCCGTAGCTGCTGGCGAACATGGTGGTATTACGCAACACATTGGAGCTTTCTCGGTGCCCATGCCCTCGGGGAAGATCATCACATTTCTTGACACTCCTGGTCACGCGGCTTTCTTGAGCATGCGTCAACGAGGCGCAAATGTCACCGATATTGTGATCTTGGTGGTTGCAGCTGATGACAGTGTTAAGCCTCAAACAATCGAAGCTATCAACCATGCTAAAGGAGCAAAAGTACCAATTATTGTGGCCATCAACAAAATCGACAAAGAGGACTCTAACGTCGACCGCGTGAAGCAAGATTTGGCTCGTCATGGTGTTGATGTCGAAGATTTTGGAGGCGATACTCAAGTTGTTTGTGTCAGTGGCAAGACTGGTCAAGGTATGAATGAGCTTGAGGAAGCTGCCGTAACCTTGTCTGAAATCCTCGACATGCGCGCCGAGAGAGATGGCCCAGCTGAAGGATGGGTCATCGAAGCCAGCATTAAATCTATGGGCAAGGTAGCAACAGTTCTTGTTCGCCGCGGTACTATGCGACCTGGTGACTTCATAATTGCAGGAAAAACATGGGCCAGGATCCGGTGCCTGCGCAACGAGGCAGGTGTTGAGATAGAAGAGGCCGGTCCAGGAACACCTGTCGAGATTGATGGATGGCGTGAGCAACCTCTTGCAGGCGATGAAGTTCTTCAAGCGCCAGATGAAGGGAAGGCGAAGAGTGTTGTCGATTACAGACTCGAGAAGGAAGAACGCGACAGGCTTGCAAACGATATGGAAGCCATCAACGAGAATCGCAAGGCAGAGCAAGACAAACGGGATCGTGAAAAAGCAGAGGCTGCTGCTGCACCAGAGTCAGACGAAATGAAACTTCCCGAAAATATCAAGACTAACAAACCGAGCGGCCCTAAAGAGATATTTTTCATTATCAAGGGCGATGTCAGTGGCTCCGTCGAAGCCGTGATCGACAGCATAGCCGGCTTGGGCAATAACGAAGTCCGACCCCATATCCTTCGCTCTGGCGTTGGTCAACTGTCGGAATTCGATATCGAGCATGCAGCTGCGGCGAAGGGACACTTGATCAACTTCAATACTCCAGTCGAACCAAATATCTCGCGACTTGCGGAGGAGTCCAAGGTCGCCATTCTTGACCACAACATTATATACAGATTGGTGGACGATGTCAAAGCAGAATTGAGCAAACATCTGCCGCCTCTCATCACCCAGAAAGTCCTAGGAGAAGCTGAAATTGCTCAAATATTCTCCATCAATGTGAAAGGACGTCAGCAGAAAGCTGTTGCCGGCTGCAAAATCAGGAACGGTACAGTTAGCAAGACAGCAAAGGCTAGGGTCTTGCGAGGCGGTCGGAAAGTGTTCGATGGTATGTGTTTCATCCGATATTGTAGGCATGTGCTAACTCAAATTAGGTACCTTGGCGTCACTTAAGAACGTGAAGAAGGATGTTCCTGAGGTGAAGAAAGGAGGTGAATGTGGTATTGGTTTCGAGGACTGGTTCGACTTCCAAGTCGGAGATCAAGTCCAGTCATATGAAGAGATACATGAGAAGAGGACCTTGTAATTATAGGTTGTGAGACATGTACATGCATAGATATACTTGCCCTTCAACTATTGCACAGATTTGGAGGGTCATATGGCAAGCATCAGGCGGTGTTTTTCTAGACAGCTAGACTTATTTATGTTTATAGATTCACCACTCTAGTATGTAGATATTGCCCGATTCAACCGTCTACAATTACCAATTTCCACACACCTATGTCTACAAATTCGGGTCCCTCGGCAGCGAACACTGCGGCTGCCATCGGTTCGAAAAGGGGGCTCCACCATTCCACGTGATGACGCCTTGCCAACGACCACCGAAAAAGAAGCTAAAATATTATATAATTCCCGTTACCATGACCAAGGTTGTTGATTAATCTTTACTTCTTCCGCAAAGATAAAATCCTTAATTTCTTCATTTTCCTCAACCAAACCAAGATCTACAAGCGTATTGAGCAAAGCGATGGACCAATCAACGCCGATTCATATCGTTCGCCTCGACGCCATTCATCTTCCAGACCCCACCTTCGATTTTCCACATACGCTCACTTCACATCCCAAAACACCACCAACGGACGATATCATAATCGACAGGCTCACTTCACCAAAGGCCGCCAACGTGGCAATCACGACTCGAATTCCCATTACCGAGAACACACTTGCAGCATGTCCGAACCTCAAACTCGTTTGCGCGATGGCAATAGGCACCGATATGATCGATCTTGCGGCTTGCAAGAAGTATGGTGTTACGGTATGCAATGTACCGGCAGCAAGTAATGAAAGTGTGGCTGAACACGCTATTGCATTGTTCTTCTCATTGAGGAGACAGGTTGTGAGAATGCATGAGTTGACTGTACCAGGCGAGGATTGGGTGAAGAAGATGAGCTTGAAGGATGAGTGGGGGGAATGTCCGGGAACATGTAGGGAGGAGGTCGTGGCCATCTTGGGTGGTGGGGAACTTGGTAAGTGAATTTTTTCTGTGTCAGACTTCTCCTTCCTCTTTCCCCTTATTTCGGCTTCGTCACGGGTGGCATGGACATGCTATAACTGAGGAGAAAAGGGGTCATGGTCTGGTCACGTGTCGTAAGCAAGTCGGGCACATATAGTGACCTGAACCAGGCAACAGAGTCGCAAATATTTGCAGAGCTCTCAACATGAAAGTTCGATTTGCCGAGCGAAAAGGTGTTCTTGCTTGCGAAGTACGCGAAGGAAGAGTTGCCTTTGACGAGTGCATCCGGACCAGCACCGTGTTCTTCCTCACACTACCACTTTCACCGGAATCCCTCAACATGATCTCTGCGCAAGAGTTGGACAGCATGCGATCGGATGCTTTAATTGTGAATGTGGCTCGGGGAGGAATCATCAACGAAGAAGCCCTCGTCCAGGCTTTGAAAGAGAGGAAAATTTTGGGAGCAGCGACAGATGTTTATGCTGAGGAGCCGGCAGGACTCAAGAACAGTCTACTCGTCAGCGCTGCGAATGAGTTAGCGAAGGATAAGTCGATGACTGGCAGGTTAGTATTGAGTCCACATCTCGCTTGGTGGGCGAAAAGCAGCATTGAAAAGTTGCGGACTACCGTTGCTACAACGATTGAAGCATTCACCAGAGGTGAGATCAGAAACCAGGTATTATAGACATCCAGACATTTGCGAAAATGTCGTTAGTAGAATCATTCTTTGCGGAGAAACCAATACCGATAGAAGATAGATAGAACAAAAGAAGCGGTTCTTATCGCGGGAAAGGTGCAGATAGATACCTTCTTATTTGGGAGATTTTACCGCAACTCTGTGGGAAAGCCACAATTGTTTCAAAAGTGGCCCTGCATGTTGGTTTCGCATCAGGTTGGGAAATCCAACATGCAAGGTTCGGTGATTGGTTACCGACGACGTCCCCGGAAGAAGTGAGCGCTTACACCAACATCCTGTGCCTCGATCTTCAAATCAACTCCTCTTCCTTTTTATTCTTTGTATCAATATGTTCTGATTGATCGGCGCCGCTTTTCATCGCAAGCAAGAGCGAACATGCCTTTAGACCCTAGCTCTGCCCCTGAGATTGACGAGGATGTTTCGGATCGTCTGCCAGATCACGTGGACGCAGTAAGGAATCGCCTTTTAAATTTCCACCAATTCATTGGACTGGAAGCAGCGATGATAGTTCTGGAGGATGATGACAGTACAATACCATTTTCTGCATATAAGACCGATGGTCTCAAAGCATCGCACCGGGCGAGGGATAGAGAATTCCTCGAGAGCGCACAAGAATTAGCGAAAAGAGCACAAATGCTTGGAGATAGTTATGTTAAACGCAAACATTGGGAGAGTTTGTTTCGACATACGATATTGGACCAGATGGATGAGGGTTGTCAGTCCAGGTGAGCCGCACCCGATCAAGATCTTTATTACGCTTGTTAACGGTGCGACAGCCAAAGTCAAGCAAGCACAATCGGGCTGTCAGAGTTTCTTCCGGCCACAAAAACTAGACAGATGACTGACATTGGACAGCTCTGGTCTTGAGAGACAGGATTCAAAACAGTCTTCATCTACCACGCCAAGTTCAAGTTTTAAAGCAGATTTATATCTCGGGTTCCAAACCTGGAGGGCCAACAAATCAAAACTTGCACTCTTTCGAGATGATATGTGTTCGAAAGCGTTCTCAATCTCAACCCTTTCCCAACTTTCAAAGAAAGGTCTTCGCAGTGTGCCTGACTCAAATCGTCTAGCGAACATGCCTGAGACTGAGATCGACAACATACTCCAACAAGCTCGAGTGCTTTGCTTTCCCTGGTGTATCATCCATGTAGAAGGTGTTGCAGAGCCGAGCGACGCAGATAAAAATAGTGGAACATGCCTGGAAATACCCATACGAGCCTCAACTACAGCTTCTACTACGCTTTCGATGTTTGAGACGCTTGCCAGGTTTGCAGACATAAAACAAGATGGTCAGCATATTCCACCAGTGGTCACCATCACCTCTGAAGGAGCCAATACAACTGTTTGGCTAGCATACTTTGAAGCTATTGATGAAACGTATCGAGATCATGTAAGGAGAACAAACCAAGACTTGGAATAACAATCAACTGATTCAGCAGAACATTCAAGCTATCTGGAATGGAAACGTCGGCGAGCTTTGGGACGCGATTCAGTTCTGTCGCATCATAGAGAACCTACTATTCTGGGCACAGAGTATTCTCAGACCCATAGTTTCACACCATATTGAGCAGTGGATGCTCCGCTACTGTCCCGAGGTTCCGAATTTTCACTCTCGACTCGAGAGCGACAGTGAGATAGCACAACTTGTACATGGAATCCAAGACCGCTTGGATTCTTTAGGTATATCGCGAAAAGCTAATCTTCCAGATCTTGTTTACCAAGCTGTGATTTTCAAAGAGGTGGTGAAATCGAGCGTGACTACTAGATCAACGGTACAAAAAGAGGATGCAGATACTAAATCCGATGAAGGAATGAGGCCCTCCCAGAAAACTTCTTCGGCAAATACTAAGGTATCAGAAGCTATGGCTCCTGACAGAGCCCCAAGCAAGAAAAAGCAGGAAGAAGACGACGCAGCTGGGAAAGCAATGAATGGAAAAGTGAAAGAAGAGTCGACGAAAATGAAAGTTGCGGCATCTGTTCTTACCGGGCTTCCAGTCAGGCACAAAGATGTTGCTAGTGAACGACCAAAGATCTCAGAAATGGGGACAGGTGAGCAACCTCAGGCCTCACAATGACGAATGTTCCCTGACTTAATCTTCTAGTCACTGAAAGCACGATACTATCAATCAGCAAGCCCGCTGCAACCCCTACACCGACAGTGACAACTCTAGCCTCGAATGCTTCAGCTCAGACCAACATCATCTCGTCACCTCCAAATCCTTTTACATCCGCAAATTTTGAGTTAAGCTTCCTCGTCGAGACATGGTGGGCCTTGTCTGAGTACACGTCTTCGACATTTGGAAAAAGAGCCACAGTAGGGTCAGGTGGAGAATATGACAGCTGCTTGAAGTTCGCAGAACGCATTGGATCGACTATAACAAATGACGACGACCGGGAAACTCGAGCCGATCCTCCTAAGAGACGTAAGTCCGTTGTTCAGACAGCAGAGGAGACCAGACCTCAGCCAGTATTCAGGGAGTCAATGTCGAGAGGGAAAATTAAGATTCCGGAAACTCGAGCCGATCAACTTGATATAAATAAGTGGGTGTTTCAGCCAGTAGAAGAGACCAGACCTCAGCCAGCAGGCAGGAAGATAACGTCGTCGGGGAAGATAGTCAGAGTGGACTGTAAGCAAGCAATTGTACAAATCTAGCTACGTAGCTGACTTGCTTTGACTGACTTAAAAGCAGCTTATAAGTGAAAAATGAAGATATATTATACGGTAAGATTTAAGATTACAGCGTTATAGTATGACTCCATTCGAATTGCACCTCTTCTTTGCCAATTATTGAGACACTTTTAATGCTATAGCAACGTTTCTGTTAACTTAGAACTTTTTGGTGTTGTTTGCTTTGCGTAAGAGGAAAAAATGCGCTCGCACTTTGAGCTTATCGCCGATATTGCTATGAAATCGTACGCTATATGTGCTAACTTAGGCCACTCGATCTCCCTCTCCTTTTAGTACTTTATAGGGCCTAATCGATTTGTAGGAAGCTCTTTTAAATAAAGAAATAATTAGTCTCGTCGCGCATTAAATCGAGATCGAGTTGTAGCAATAGATGCTACGCTATCGAAAATGCTTTCGATATAGAAACGCGTTACGATAAGTTTTAGTAATAGTATTCGATTCGAGATAACGTTTTTTTTATATCGTATTTCTTATAGTTTCCGTAAAGCTTTCTTTTTATTTTATACAAATTTAAATTATTAATCGATTTAATTCTTCTCGAAATATGTTTATTTCTATCGCGAGTGTAAAACTATCGATGCTATTTAAGTAATTAACGCATTTGTCTTCTTGTAATAATTTTGCGCTTTCGTTTATATTAACGTAATAGAACTTTGTATACTTTTATACCCGTTGAATTTACTTGCTCTAGTCTCTTTTTCGAGATTTTCGAAGTGAAAAAGGATATGCTTTAGCATAGAAAGTTGCTTTTATAACGCGTCGTAAAAGGCTTCGCACGCGCCATCATTTATATTTGCGTTGCTTTTTAGGCTTTTAGTAAAGTGGAAAAGTAGTTCGAGCTATTTGTAAGGGGTCAGGCCTTTGGGAGCTCGAGGCTAGGCCTCGGCTGGGCTGTCGTACGGAGGGGATACGGTGGCTGCTAGGCCCTTGGCCAGGTGGTAGTCAGGTGACTGTTAGAAGGTTGCTATAGTAATTTTTTGTATCCGCTAGTCAAGAGTATAGTTCGATTTAGCATCGAGCTTACTTTGGTTTTATATCGAGTTTAATAATAGTATATTGCGATTATACCTTGAGTTATTTAAGTGATTTAGCCCGTCACATTTTGAACTCGATTCTTTTACGAATAGCTTATGGAACGACGCCGTATATATATCGATTTAGTTACGATTCGAAGGATGTCGAGATTTATATTAGAGAGAGGTTATTGGAACGGGATTTATAAGATTAAATATTGGAATGGGATTTATAGGATTAAATATTAAAACGGGATTTATAGGATTAAATATTAAAACGGGATTTACGAGATTAAATATTAGAATAGGATTTATAAGATTAAATATTGGAATAGTATTGGAACGATACCGATTCGTTTATAAGTTAAAAGGGGGTGTAGAGATAAATAAAATAATGGAGCCACAAATGGATATTATAAATGGAGGCGATTCGGGGCTTTAAGGGTAGATTGTGAATGGGGAATGGGTATGGGAATAATACCGCTAGTAATAGGAGATTAATGCTTAGCTGTTGCAGAGCTTAAATGATATTCGGGCTGCTTTTCGTACGTCTACTATATCCGAACTACCTGCGATATAAGCACTATAGTAGGTAGAACGGCACGGGGGCGAATCGGTGAGGAATCGGAAGCCTAAACACTCTTTATTCCACTCGAATAAGTTCGACGGATAGGATCGTACAGCGTACTTAGCATTCAAGGGTTACTTTTAAATCAAATTCAGGATCGATTCGGAAGCTATTGGGGGGGAGATAGAGAAGGTATGGTACGGTTACGAATACCTTGCAGGCAAGGCATTTGAGCGGATTTTCCTATGGCTGGCCTTAGCCGAAGCGAGGCAGGAACCTTTCAAAGTCGAGGACTTCTTCACTCAATTGGACGTAGCGTTTAATAATCCTTAAAGTATTTAAAGGGCCTTGGAGTAAATCAACTCCAAAAAGCAAGGAAGCCAGCCCTTCCAAGAATTCCTGCAGGAATTTAAGCAAAAGCTATTAAAAGCAAAAGGGTGGGAGTTTTCGGACGGGGTTCGAAAGGGTTATTTACGGTTAGCGGTCTCCAGGAAAATCAAGAAGAAGTTAGTAGCTATCGAGGAGCTTACTAAGTACGAACACTTCGTCAACTAGCTACGAAGAACATCCGACAACCTTACGGAACTAGACCGACTCGATAGCAAGCATAGAACATAGGCCAAGCCCCGTAGCAAGCCAGAACGAAGCGGCGAAATAGACTAGAAACCCACACCTCGAGTCGCGTACGAATTAGGCCCGAATCGGTCGCCGAACGATAGGTCAAGGACTTTGGCTAAGTGGGTGTCAAAGGAGGTGCTAGAATAGCGCCGTACGGCGAACGAATGTCTTCGATGTGGCGATGCCAGCCACTTTATTGCCAGTTGCCCTTTAGGCCCTGCGAAGAAGCCATCACTCCAGCCGAGAAGGCCCAAGGCGGCCGCTACTACCTTCGAATAGGCACCGAAACGGGTTCGTAAAGCCATCGGGCAGGATAGAAAAATTGAGGAACTAAGTTCTAACTTTAAATCGGGCTTGGGAAACGAGTAGGCTTTGTACAAAATCGCGTATGAAGTAGAGGGGAGTTGAAAGCTTTGCGGGAGAAATAGGGAAAGTTTAAAAAGGATATGCACTACGAATTTATAATCGTATCTGCTTTAATTAATTATAGCTTTTTTGCCAAAACTATAGTAGATATTAGATATTTATACTATAGACTCTATGACTTCGCTTATGCCACGAGATTAAATTTAAAGCGTATACAAATTAAACTTTTTTAAATGGAGGCGTTTGATGGTGAGAAGGCTAAGCGATTTATTTAGGAGGTAGTCGTAGCCGATATTGATTTTGAGGGTTATTAAAAGAGAGTGTGGTTTTATGTTATTTCCTTGGGAGGGTACGATATATTTTTGAGCATGCTTTGAATTAGGAAGAGAGGTGTTAAGATTGATAAGGGAGGGAAGCGATTACGAATTAGGCGTGGGTTGGGGCAGTATTGGGATTGGAAGGATAAGGAGGATAGAATAAACGATGAGCTATCTACAATAGTCGTACGTACGAAGACTATGGCGAATCGAGAGTTGAAAGGTATCGAGCCGGCTCGATTTATATCAATTGCTGCGTAGTATATAGTAAAGAATCGAAAGGGGGGGGAAGTATAAGTATTCTCGGCTACAATGTGGGATATCGATAAAGTATTGCGTTTAAAGATTTATTTAAATTCTCGTACGAAGTTGCCTTTTCACTTACTTGGATATTTATCGGTGTTTAATCGGGATAATGTAAATAAGCTACCTCTATATAGAGGTAAAGGAGTCGATTACGCGATCGAACTAAAGCGAAGGGAGGACGGAATTGTATCGGAGGTGCTTTAGGGCTCGATGTACGGGATGTTTAGAGATGAACTTTTTGTTTTATAGAAGACGCTTATTAAGCTGCTTGATAAAGGGTTTATACGGGTTAGTAATAGCCTCGTAGCGGCTTCGATATTATTCGTACGGAAGTCGGGAGGGGGCCTTAGGTTCTATATCGATTATAAAGCTTTAAATAAATTGACTCGTAAGGACCGTTATTCGTTGTCGCTAATCCAGAAGACGCTTCGGAACCTCACCGAGGCTAAGTAGTTTATAAAGTTGGACGTAATAGTAGCTTTTTATCGGATACGGGTCGTAAAAGGCGATGAGTGGAAAATAGCGTTTCGGAGTAGGTTCGGCTCGTACGAGTGGCTTGTTACGCTTTTTGGCTTAGCGAACGCTTTAAGCACTTTCTAACGCTATATTAATTGGGTGCTGAGAGATATTTTAAACGATTTTTGCTTGGCTTATATTAATAATATTATTATTTTCTCGAAGTTTCGGAAAAAGTATCGAAAATATATTAAAAAGGTCTTAAAAAAGCTTCGGGCGGCTAGTTTATAGTGCGATATCGAGAAGTGCGAATTTGAAATTAAATTAATTAAGTATTTGGGCTTTATTATCGAGGTAGGGAAGGGCATTCGAATGGACCTTGAGAAGGTTAGGGCTATTCAAAAATGGGAAGCGCCAACGATTGTAAAGGGCGTACGAGGGTTTTTAAAATTTGCCAACTTTTATCGGAGGTTTATAGGCCATTATTCGGACTTAATTCGGCCATTAATCGAATTTACTCGTAAGGACACGACCTTTTCATAGTTAGTTTAAGCAAACGAGGCCTTTAAATAGTTGAAGAGGATTTTTTTGATAGAGCCAGCTTTGGCTTTTTTTAACTACGAGAAGGAAACACGAGTCGAGATTGATTCGTTAGGATAGTGTATCGGAGGTATTTTTTTATAAGCTAATGCTGATGGCCTATTCGTACCCTATTTGTTCTATTCTCGGAAGTTAAATGTAGTTGAGTGTAACTATGAGATTTACAATAAAGAAATGCTTGTAATCGTACGAAGCTTTAAAGAGTTTGATACGAAGCTTAAGGGTTTGGAAGGGTTCGAAGTCTATTCGGACCATAAGAATTTATAGTACTTTATAACTATACGAAAGCTAATCGAACGGTAGATAAAGTGGTCTTTGACACTTTTTCGGTATAATTTTCGAATTATCCACGTCCCGGGCGTAGATAACGGCCGAGCAAACGCTTTATTAAAAAGGGATTAGAATCTGTTTAAAGGGGCAAGCGACGATAGATTGCAAGAAAGGAATACGTAGCTAATTAAGCCAGAATAGATAGGAAAGGGAGGAGTAATAGTAGCGGGGACGAGTCGCCTTCGAATAAAAGACGACGAAGGAGGAGTAGGTGCTATATCGGCTTTATTTAAAGACTGGCCGAAAGTTATTCGAAGCGACCTTAAGTACGCTCGGACTTTGAAAGCCGTACAAGACTAAGAGCAGCGATTCCCACTAAGCCTGCGATTGAAAGTATTAATAATTGAATGCGAAGTGTTCGCAGACGATAAGCTGACGTACCGGGGCTGTATCTGGGTCCCTTCGGAGGGGAATATAAAGGCAAGAGTGCTTCAGGAAATATATAATTTTTTAATATACGTCTACCTCGGACGGGAGTTTATGTATGCAATAGTAGCCCGCTAGTTTTTCTGGCCAGGGATATCAAGGGAGATACGGCAGTTTGTACAAGCCTGTAACGGCTGCGGTAGCAATAAGGTTTGGAAGTCGAAAAGGCAAAGCTTCTTTAAACCATTTTCGATACCGAGCCAAGTCTAATCCGAATTGTCTATGGACTTTATCATAGGACTGCTTATGTCGGGAGGTTGTACGAGCATAGTCGTATTAATAGATCGCTTAAGCAAAGGAGTAGTGGCAGAAGGCTTGAAGGATATCGAGGCTGAAACGGTAGCGAAGTAGTTTTTGATAAGGTACTACCCTCACCACTACCTATTTTAAGCTATTATCTCGAATCGGGGAACGTAGTTTATAAGCGCGTTTTGGAAGAGACTATGCGATATACTTCAAATATAGCGCCGACTTAGCACGTCCTTCTCACCTAAGACGGACGGGTCTATAAAACGGGCGAATGAAGTAGTCGAGATAGTACTAAAGGAGCTAGTTAATTGGGCCTAGGACGATTGGGTAGATTGCTTGCTAATAGCGGTAGGGGTAATTAATGGCCGAAATGCTTTCGCTACAGGAGTAGCGCCTTTTTTTATGACCCATGGTTGGAATTAGGAAGTGTTGCAGTTCAGCCTCGAAATAGAGCCGAATCGTACCCGAGACTCCTCTATTTTAAGAGCTGACGCCGTATTTCGTAAGTTGAAGGACGTACGAGATATAGCAGAAGCTTTTATAGCAGCAGTATAGGAAGCTTAGGAGTCGGCCACGAATCGGAGGAGAGATTAGGCCTCGGCTTATAAAGTAGGAGATAAAGTTTGGCTAAGTTTGGAAAATATCGCTACGGAACGTCTAAGCAAGAAGCTTAATTAGCGGTACGTAAAATATATTATACGAGAAGTATGCGAATCGCATACGTATAGGCTGGACGTCCCTTTAAGTCGTTACGACGTTTTTTTTATACGATTACTAAAGCTAGTTAACGAATCGCTAAAGGGTTAAGTAGTAATCGAATCGCACTCGATTAGACTACGAGTCAACGACGACTAGAAATATAAAGTCGACGAGATTAGGGACTAGAAACGGGGCCGGGGAGGCTTCGAATTGTACCTAATTAAGTAAATAGGCTATAAAAAGCCTACTTGGGAACCATGGGAATTCGTCAAGGATTTAATCGCTTTAGAGCAGTAGGAGGTTCGGAAATAAAAGGGTTACGTACCGCTAGGGGGCCGTACGGGCATACGAAAGAAAAGATCGGAAGGGAACTAGTAGTAATACGGGGGGAGGGGGAGAAAGGGGAGGAGGGGGGTAATATAAAGGGTTAGGCCTTTGGAAGCTCGAGGCTAGGCCTCGGCTGGGCTGTTGTACGAAGGGGATACGATGGCTGCCAAGCCTTTGGCCAGGTGGTAGTCAGGTGATTGTTAAAAGGTTGCTATAGTAATTTTTTGTATTCGCTAGTTAAGAGTATAGTCCGATTTAGCACCGAGCTTACTTTGGTTTTGTATCGAGTTCAATAACAATATATCGCGATTGCATTTTGAGTTATTTAAGTGATTCAGCCCGTCACACTATTATTTAATAAGATTTAAAGTCTTTTATTTGTCTTTTGATAAATAGTTTTATTCGAACGTTTTTTTATCGTCAGCGTCTTTAGAAACCCGTAGTTTGAAGTAGTACGCGTTAAGAGCTTTTTATAGTTTAAGTGTGCGTCGTATTATATTATATAATGCGTTTTAGCGTATATTACTATTTAGAATAAGCTTCCAAGATTTGCTAGCGGCAATACCGATATTCTCTATTTCCTGCAAGGCTTTGAATATATCCGTACGCTTTCCAAAGGCTATAACGTGTGCTATTAAGTTGTAAAGCTTGCCCAGTTCCCCCCGTTGTCTCTAGAGTTAGCGTCGACGCGTAGGGCCGGCCTTCTTGAAATCGTCGTCGAAATTAGAGGCGTCTTGGCCGAATAAATACGCTTCGGCGATGAGGTTGAAGATATAGCCAATACAACGAAGCCTACGCTCCTACTTGTCGAATTTAAGAACCTTTGCCAATTTATCAAGCGTCGTATCGTTGTTGGTAGCATTGTCTAAAACAAAGTAGCCTAAATTGCTATTGTTGATATCGAATCGTTTTAGAAGGGGAAGTATAACTTTAGCTTGATTTGCATATATATTATTAATATGGGATTATAGTACATTACTTGTATACATACTAACATCGCGCTTTCCATGATTTGGTAGCTCTGGCAGGCCAATAAGGCGAGTTACGCAATGATAATACGCATCGATGAAATGTACCACCACCCCAATAAGACTAATCTTCTTATGCTTTAATCCTTATTTATTAAATAATATAATTATTTTAAATCGAGCGTTTCGTATCTTTTCAATTACTTTAGGCTCAAAGTAATTGAATGTATTATAGATCCAACGTGCAATTGTAGAATGGGAGGTAGGCATTGCCGTAACAGCTTTAACGTTAGCAATTTTAAATAAACGTAGTAGTTTATAAAACGTTGCTTTCCTATGCTTAATTTTATTACAAACTACCTATTTTATAAACGCGTTCTTGAATTTAAGCTATCGAAATGGAATAATTGTTTGATGGGAGCTATTAACTAGTCTAGAAGCTTGTGCTTTTACATCCTTGCCCCCTATTATACGCTATATATCTCCTTATTCGTTTAGAAAGTGGATTTGAGTAAAGTGGGCGTAAACGTTTCTAAGAGTATTCGTATAAAAGTAGTGCTTTCGCTATCTAGAGAAATAGGTGTCGTGATAATCTAGTGGGAATTAGTATATTATAGTAGGAATTATAAGCAGCATATATAGCTTGCAGCACTATACAAGTGGCTTCTTGTTAGCCCTCTCGGCGATGAGAGCATACCCAACCCGCCATACCCACGAATTTCTAGGCTTTTTGGAAGCACCCGCAATAGTGTGGTGTCTACGTAATTTATCCATATCAAAGGGTCTATTATCAAATAAAGGCTCTCCAGGGCCGTAAAGAGAGTAGTTAATAGGCTTTACAAGATTGGGAGGCTTATAAAGATTGTAATTCGTATTATATATCGGGGTTAGTCGAGAGCACCGATCTCGCGGACCGTTCGAAATGGTCGAACCCTCCTTACGCCCTAAAAGATCGAAGGCATTAGGTAGGGCGTCTACAAAAGTTATATTATCGGTTTGTAAGTCTATAAGGTCAATTTGCTCAAGCATCAAGGGCGTTGACTGTTTTGAAGCTATAATTTAGATTAAAACGGCTGTTTATTAAATAGAAATTATAATGTTTCAATTTGGTATTTTCATTTAGTGTGTTTATTCGGTTAAATCTAGCCAATTAGAGGCCTTCCATTAGGTTTTTCCGAGCCGAAAACCCCACCAAAACATTAAAATTTCTACCAAAATAGACTCCAAAATCGTGAAAATTAAATAAAATAGCTTATAAGTTGCTTATAAGTTTAAAAAATCATGACTTATTGACTTCTAACTTTCAAAAAATCTAGCTGAC
>QYAJ01000159.1:0-144720 GCA_003988865.1 Phialocephala sp. D728 | reverse complement strand
GCCTCGAAATAGAGCCGAATCGTACCCGAGACTCCCTTGTCTCGAGAGCAGACGCCGTATTCCGCAAGCTGAAGGATGTACGAGAAATGGCGGAAGCCTCTATAGCAGCAGTATAAAAGGTTCAAAAGGCGGTTGCGAACCGGAGAAGAGACTAAGCCCCGGCGTATAAGGTAGGGGACAAAGTTTGGTTGAGCTTGGAAAATATCGCTACGGAACGCTTAAGTAAAAAGCTTGACTAGCGGTACGCAAAATACACTATACGAGAAGTATACGGCTCGTATACGTATAGGCTGGACGTCCCCCCAAATCGCTACGACGTCTTTCCCATACAATTACTAAAGCTAATTAACGAGTCGCTAAAGGGCTAAGTAGTGATCGAACTATATTCGATTAGGCTACGAGTTAACGACGATTAAAAATATAATGTCGACGAAATTAAAGATTAAAAACGAGGCCGAGGAGGCTTCGACTTATATTTAATTAAATAAATTAACTATAAAAAGTTTACTTAGGAATTATAGGAATTCGTTAAAGATTTAATTATTTTGAAGTAATGGGAGATTCGAAAGCGGGAAGGTTATATATCGCTAAGGGGCCGTACGAATATATAGAAGAAAAGATTGAAAAGGAACCGGTAGTAATACAAGGAAAGAAGAAAAAGGAAGGAGGGGGGTAATATAAGGGGTTAGGCCTTTGGGAGCTCGAGGCTAGGCCTCGGCTGGGCTATTGCATAGAGGGGATACAATAGCTGCCAAACCCTTGGCTAGGTGGTAGTTAAATGATTATTAGAAGGTTGCTATAATAACTCTTTATATTCGCTAATTAAGACTATAGTCCGATTTAGCATCGAGCTTACCTTGGTTTTGTATCGAGTTCAATAATAGTATACCGCGACTGCACTTTGAGTTATTTAAGTGATTTAGCCCATTATATAAATTATATATCGATTAATATATCGATTAATATAAAGGAATTAATCGTATTTAATTAAATACTTTATTAGGAATTATATTAGCATTACGATCGAAAATAAGCACGTGATACGACTTTCGAGGATTTTAATAATTAAATTAATAAATTAATTAATATAACGATTAATTAATAAAATTAAATTTATTATAATAATTAATATAATTAATTCTTATTTACGAAAACGTTTATTATTATTAATAAAATAATTAAATTTAAATTAAATTTTCGAAATTATATTAATGTAAGCGCTAGCGCCGATTAAGCGAAGCGGCTTAACTTTATTACGCGATTCCGTTTTTTATTTTATTTTTAATTAATTTTATTATATTATTTTATAATTTTTAATTTTATTATTATTTTTCTCGATATATATTTTTTTTATTTTAATAATTTTTATATTAATTATCGTTTATTTAATTATAGTAAAAATTATAAATATAATAAAGAAAACGAAAATTATTATCGTAAAAGCATTATAAAAAATCGTTGTAAATAAATCCAAATTACGTTCGAAAATACGTAAAAAAATAATTTATAAATTAATGCAAATTATAAAAAAGCATTATTTTAAATATAAATTAATTAATATAATAATTAATATATATTAATTATATCGATAAAAACTATTTTTCTAAAAATTAAAACTTTTTAAAAAACCGATAATTTATTAATATTTAAAGCTTTATTCGCTAAATTAATTCGAAAAATTTTAAATAATATTTAATTCGATTATTATATTTAATATTCGATATTAAAAACTTTGCAAAAAATTATTAAAAATATAATAATTATTAAATTCGAATATAAATATCGTTTTTATTTCGTTTTTTATATATTAATTTTTATATTAATCGATATAATAATTAATTTCGTTATAATTTACGTTAAATATATTACTATTTAGTAAAAAAATATATATTTCGTTTAAAGAATATAATTTAATAATTAAATATTTTTAGAATTATTTACTTAAAAATTAATTTAAATAATATAAAAGAAATAATAAATATATAAGAATTTATTATATTAGAATTAAATATAAAAAACGTTATATATTTATATTAAATTTGCAAAATTTATTAGAAATTAAATAAATAATCGATAATTTTAATTTATTATTTTCAATATAATTATAAAATAATATAATTTCTATTTTATTATTTAAATTAATATAATAATTAATGAAAAATTATAAAAGATTATGAAAAAATAATATAAAAGTATGCTAAAATTATATATAAATTCGCTAAAGATTTATAAATCGGATTTTAAACCTATAGGTTACCTACGGATCGAGCCTAAAAAAATCGAAAGGATTCGCCATAGGTCGAGTACCCATGGGTCGAGTCCATATTTTTCATAGGGCCCCATGGGTACCCATTGCGCAGCGTATCCGTGGTATAACAGCGTTGCATTCAATCAGTTTCACAAAACTTCAACTTGCCGAGCACAACTTTTTTTTTTACGCGAAAACATACTTTACCGGCGAGAAATATCGAAGGAGTTAGTATGATAATCACTCCACTTCATATACGTGAAACTCATTCAAATTGTAGAAAAAATATAGCGATTGAGACTAAGCATTGAGTGCTGATTGCTTCTTTCAAGCCTAGGTAGCACAACATCGAATCAGGGTATCAGCAATCAACAATCAAACTGTAAACAACAACTACATTTTATTCAAGCATTGTAATGGAGTCGCTATTGCAAAGCCCAAGAAGCACGTTCGACAAAGCTAGAGCAGTGTTTGAAGAGGATTGTCGACTATCACGTGACAGATCCATGCCTTCTAGTCCTTAAGCCAAATAGATTTCAAGGCCACAGAAACAAGAGAGACAAGTGTCTAAGCATTGTACTTTGAGTTCAGCCATAGAGCTTTCTAAGTCGATTCAACTCCACTTAGGACGTTACCCATGTCTTGCTCATCCAGATCTCTTCCCTTTCCTCTCCCAATCCTGAAACGGCTTAGGTCCTGACATGATGACCATTCAATATCACATATCGGTTCAAGACATTCTTTCCATGTTAGAAAAGATCCTGCAGGTCGTGCAAATGATGCAACCCTCGGCGGTTCCCACACCTCAAGGTTTTCAGAATTCTCCCTTTTGTGCATCTCAAAAATCCTCTTGACACGAACGTCAGCTCTCGCAACTGCCCTATAAACTATTCTGTACCAGGTCACTACATAGCCGTAGCGGCCTAATAGTACATTGGAGTTCGAGAAATACTCCGGTCGCTTCTTCCGGAGACCTAGCCGATCAGGATCTGGTGGATAGTAATATTTGAACACCTTGTGGCGAGGGTGTCCATCAATTGAGGCAGCAAATGGCACGCTTCCAGGGTAAGATGCACCCACACCCGCACTGGCGACATGGAAAAGATGACCGTCCCAAGAATGTGCTGACATTAGCAAATCTGGGCTGGCGCCAGCCAAAATCTGATCCTCTTCAACTGTTCGTGGACCTCCGCCGAATCGCCAACCTGGCCAGTCGAGAGGCTGAAGCTTGGCAGTATTAGGGTAGCCTTCACTCTCAATCTCAACTCCAATCATCAGTCGCTTGAGACCAGCCAAAATCTTGGAAGTACAACCAAGGATTGTTGGGAATCTTATCCATGGTGAACCGTCCCTCCACGTGGCAAGGTGCATTTCGTGGATCGCTAGTCTCTTTAGAGAGTTCAAGTCCTCCGTCCTGACATACGGGATAAACTCCGCAAAAGCAAATTCATTCGGAAATGGACCAAAGTACAGTGTGTCGATTAAAGGGTTCAGATATACTCTTATTCTGTCACTATGGCAGAAGGTGTAATGCTTGAGAGCTACCGATTTTGACTCTCGACAGACTTGCAGGACTGCTGGAGGATGACATTTCGAACTCCATCTCCAATTTTTGTTGTCACGAAAAAGCTTGACTTCGACAATACGTGGATTAGGTAAAGAGAGGCTCCAGATGATGAATCGAATATCGTAGGGGAGGCTTGAGAACTTCTCGAAATCCCCGCGCTTGGCGGATATCTTTTCACGATCTCGCTTTCCGGAGTGATGTTGGCCCATCGTGAGTGAGTGAAGGTAGACTCATTTGTGTAGAGATAGCGAATGGCCTTTGTTCAAATAGCTCGTTGAGCAAGATGTTTCTGTGCGAAGGACTCGTGTTGTGAAGGTGCAGGTTGTCGTTGCCTGGAGGCGGAGTGTTGCGGCACAATTCATATCACGTGAACAATCACTAGCGAGCCAATCACTGGGACATCCTATAAAATACGATATCGCTGCTTGCTCCTCGACATCCGACCTGAGCAATTTTTCAACGATCTAAGCGTTTTTGTTCAACCTCCGAACTGATAGGAGATAATTTGATAATGGATCCGACAGTTGCACACCGACCGCGAATGCGACTCAATTACGGGATCGACAATGGCTCACCTGATCATGCCAAGCAGCTTGGTGCCTAAGTCTCATTTGTATTTATTTTCTCGTGTTCGGCAGCGTCACTTGGTATATTTTGATAATTGTGAGTTTGGAAAATCCTTCGATAATTGCTCTCGCACCGTACTTTCGCCATTTACAGCTCGCTGAAATAGAGTTTGATATTGAAACGAGTTCAACAGGTTAGTGGGAAAGTGGGCTGGACGCCTCAGACTTCCTATACGTAATTTGCTTAGCAAAGTTGGCAAGTCTCAACAAGCAAACTCGAATCCTGTTTTATATCATTTGGCGAGTTAGCACGTAACCCAAAACATAGTGGTTCAAGGAGAACCAAGTGCAGGATTCTTCGGATGGTTCGGTTGTTTGAGATGTCCAAATAGAGCCTCATCCTTTCTTAGTTTTCAATTATTTGCACCCTGCATTGCTCAAATGTGTTTATTTCTGATTCTACGTCACTCTTAGCGTTCTATCACCAAAAACACACGACCTAAATCTAGGTTGAGAGACGGACCTGGAGCATCTTCTTTCTCTTGGCGTTCAAAAATACGAAAAGCTGGCAGAGCTGAGAGAATATTCTCGAGAGACATACCTGCAAGTATTCTCTCGGAGCATTGTGGTTAAGTTGAAAAGTTCCACGAACGATTAACTTATCAATGAGTACATATCGTCTTATTCACGATGTATCGCATTTGATCCAGGCCCGAGCCCGGCTATTCCATACGTCTACATATTTTCCCTGGAGTGCAATGTTCCAGTGTGGTGAATAATACATCGCCATTTTCTTTTGACGGGTCTGACAATTAGCAATAGTTAGGGAGCGCTTCTGGCTATCGAGAGGCACACTTCTTGTTTTGTGAACGTCCCTCTCATGCCTGAGGAGCGTAGTAGTCCTTAGTTTGTCTTCATCGAATGTCAACACCAGCTGTTTTAGTCTAGCTCCCCAAGCTTCTAGTCGATTTATCATGTAAAATCGTCTTGTTCATTTTATCGTTCAAGTACTCGCGAAACGACCGCCGGTCCCCGTTGAAGTCCGAGTATAATTCGAGCTTCGACTTCCCATCCGAGTCCTCCAATGATAACTTCTGGATAATATGTAGGCGTATGGGAGGTTGCGCAGGACGGATCGATACATGTTTGGAAGTGAGGAATTTAGTGAAAGCATCGCAGCCGCTAGCAACATCACGCCAACCAACAAAGATGGACCAACCCTCACGTCCCAATTGACTCATGAGGCGCGTGAAGCGAAAGCTATTTTAGCCGTAGAGGAGAGCAATGCCTCTCTTGTGATAGTCCCTGCACGTGGCGAGAAGTCCTGGCCGAAGGAATTTTGACCAAGAGTATTCAACAACAACACTCTCGTACGTCCTTTCAATCCGAGGAGTAGCCGCCTGGTTACCACCCTCGCTATCGTCTTCATTCTCCTCTTGTATATTCTTATTCGTGTCTTCATCTCCGTGTGCAGGTGGCCCGATACTGAGCTTGAAACATTCTGTTTTTATTGTCCTCATCCCTTGCGTCCAAGGGTTCGTAATAGGTTCCGCGACGACGAGCATGACATCAAGTATATAGTTCAGGATAACATCTGGAAGATCCTTCCATTTGCCAAATGCTGGCTCTTCCTGTTCTAGCGAGATTTAAAAGTTAGTCATTTCGTGGGGCAACCCACCTTTGAGCGCTTACTAGAGTATTGAGACACGGCTCCAACATCTAAGGTCCCTCTGCTCGTCGTATTGCTTATTGTTAATTCATTTGAGATCCTTCTGGGATCGTAATCCTTCCAGAAACCGAATGGCCGGGTGTGACGTGGTACCACGTCGGTGAAGACTAAGGTAAAAATAATTGCGAGAAAGTCATACAGAAGTGCAGGTGAAGGATGATCATCCATTAAGACTTCGAGTATTGGTTGGGCGGGGATTGTGGCTGCGCTCAGACGAAATAATCCTAGAAAGATCTTGACGATACAATGAAAATCTGCGATTACGTTGTTGTCGGGAATGGAAAGAGCTGGGTGTTGCTGAAACTTCATCCACGTTCAAGCTTATTTCCTGTGCATACAATGAAGTGTGATGGTGACTGCACTACAGACGTTGGAGTTACTGTTGTGGCGGGAATTCTGTCAGGAACGAGTGGAAGTTGCAGAAGGAGAGTCCCAGGATAGCACCTGCCTCCCGAGGTCTTCTAGACTGCTGATGTGATTAAAACAGACCACTCGAGGGAAAGAACGAGACTTCGCACTTCATTCTCGAACTTCAAATATTGGCTTTGCCTAGGTCCTGCTGTAAGAAGTTCTTACGACACTCAAAAGCAAACAAGTTAATATCAATACCGGAAACCAGACGACGATCGTACAACCAGCATACATGACCAAAAGCTATGATTTTCTATATTATAAAATATATCACCGAAAGCACACTTCTTCCCTTTCTCCTAACTGCACGTTGGTCACTCAATCCGATAGACGCCTCTTATGCCTTGTCGTCAGTCAAGTGAACACGCTCGACGGTAGCATCAACATGCTCAGTCATCAACTCAGAAACCCCTTTCAAGCACGCAACAGCAATGATAGCAAGAACAACAAAAGGGATGATAGACGCCCACGCGAGTCTATATGCAGCAGCATATGCGTGTTGACTAGCGTCAGTCGCAGCACCAAGGATGGTATCAGTAATTCCTGGGATTACTGCAAAACCAGTGCCTGTTCCAAAGGCGGTAAGCAGGGCGCCGATCGAGGAGTTTGGTAGACCAGCTGCGGTAGCAGCAGCTGCAACCTTTGAGGCATAGGTAGAGGATAATTTATTGTTAATGATCACGTTGACGACGGCGGATCCGAATGCACCTCCGATGGCACGAGCTGAGAAGGCGAGACCAGTTGCGTTGGCAAGGTATGCGTGAGGAGCTGTGAATTGGACAAGAGCGACAAGTAAAGTGAGAGGTCCAGCCTGTCCGATGGCAGCTGCATAAGGTCAATAAGCAAATTATGGCATTTAGTGCAGGACACTTACAAATAACATTGTAGCCAATCTGAGCGTGGTTCATGGCAGGAGTAATGGTGGCGTAGCAGATGCAGACCACAAGAAAGAGAACGAATGTGAAGAGAAGCGGCACCTTCATATCCTTGTACTTCGTTGCATACCAACTATAATGAGTAAGCATGCGTGATCATGCCAAATTTGGGGCGAAACAGCTTACGTAATAGGAATGCATGCAAAGATGTTTACAAGGTTGAAACTCAGTTGGCGAATAGAGATCTTCCAAGCAGAGCTCTCGAAGCCAAGATTCAGCACAATTTGAGTGGTGATGCTGTTGACAGCGCTGAAAAAGATCCAACTGTGCAATCATTAGCATGTCATTTCTTCTCGGATCAAACAGACTTACCCCTCGACCGCGAATGCAAACACGGACAGAGCAAAATTTGGGGTTCCCTTGAAATACACGTGCGGCACCAAACCATCTGATCGTCCCAACCACTCATACAGGCAGAAGAGCACCAGAAGACCGCCACCAACTCCCAAAGTAGCTGCTACATGAGCATCGTGCCATTTGTAGCTTCCACCAGCCCAATCTAATCCAAGCAAAAGGAGAGTGGCGCTGCCGATGAACAGAAACGAGCCAATGGGATCGAATGACCATAACATAGCTGGAAGACTGAGCACGGGACGACCTTCTGGTCGCTTTGGGTGGTAAAACACAAGGAGACCGATTGAAGTTGCAATATGGAAAGCGGCTTGCATCCAATAGATCCCTCTCCACCCGTCGATGTTGGCATTGGTGAGACCACCACCTCCGAGAACTCCGATGCTGAGCTTTCTATCAGTTTGGAATCCGGAAATGAGGATAAAAAGCTTACAGTCCTCCAAGAGACCCGGCAACAAAAGCGAAACCGTTGGCTAAAGGTCGGTACTTCATGGGAAGCACTTCAGATGGAATTGCCTGAACAATCGAAATAGTTGATAGCGTGAAACCAATGAGAATACCACCTCCAATCAAGGTCGACATAGTTGTTGCCTTTGCTGAAACGACAGCTCCAACGAAAGCGATGATTGGGGGAACTGAAGCAAGATATCGTCGATCCACAGTATCAGAAATACGACCTATGATAGGCGAGAGAGTAGCTTGGACAAGCAGAGGACCCTATCATTGGATTAGAAAGGGATCGGATGCTCAAGAGGAAGACGTACTTGGATGATCCAGCCAACAAGTGCTGGTTGACCGAGATCTCGAATAATAAAAGCAATGACGTTGCTTGCGCCGACAACAACAAAAACTTGTGCCATCACACTTTGAAAAGTCAGCCTTTGATCTAGGGAAACCCTTCTAAACCTATCGAGAAGATACTCACGCAAAGCATGATATGAAGACTACGATCCAAGACCTCCAGCTCAACGAGATATGAATATCATCATCGCTCTGATGTCCAACCCTGTGCTCAGAATCTGGAGTCGAAGGAAGAGCTTCAGTATCTGTAACCTCAACCCCCTTCTCTGACGGAGAAATCTCCTCATTTCTCTCTTCTGGTTTCTCCATGATTTGAAAGCTCACTTCCTTCCTTCAAATGTCGATGCCGTTTCTCTTCGGCAAAGATATTTCATTCAAGTATGGGACTTTCCTTCACCAACGTAACAACACAGGATATTACAAGGAATGAAAGAGGGCCGCAAGCCAAAGGCACAGTAAGAGCTTGAACCGAAGAGACACAGGAAAGCAAGTCAACCCTCCCCCATGAACTATATATTTGGACGTTTGCAGCATCCGTCAGCATTACCACACAAACCTAACATAGCCTTCCATGCATGGCCGAATGTGTCCGCATGGCCGCACGGCTGCATGCGACCCTCCCCGGAGCCATTTCATTGGCGATATGCAGAGAGTACCTTAGCGAGCTAGCAGGCATGAGACCTTCATCCTAGATTCTCACCAAAAAAGGTGATCAGGTCGGAGATCATGCAAGCAAGTTAATCTCTGCAGGGTGTTGGTGTTTCTTGGTCATTGGTGCGTTGCGAGGTCGGCAGTTGTGTTTATGGTGCGGTCTGACGGCGTTTGGCTTCCTCGGAACCGGGCAAATTGACTCGCGGTGACATGTCAAGGGTGCGTACGGTGGATGCGGACACTAACTTTTGGTGGCTGCTTCAGGCATCGGGGAGAAGCACTATTAAGGAAAATTTGGAATTCCAAAGAGGGAACTCCTACAACGCTATTCTGGAAGGATTTTGGAAGTTTGACGGTTTCGTACAGGGGAAGAGCAAAGTATCTCAACTAATCTAAATCTGTTTCCTTCTCGTCTCATGTTTGCACCTTGTAATTTAGCCGCCTGTCTATTGTTGGTGCAATTTTCTGGCTCTTTCAGGCTGAGGAGATTTTCCATGGTAATGGGATCTGGGAGCCCATTTTTGGATGCATTTTGCAGCGGGTCAAGTGTTCAACTAGAGATGTAGTCCATATGCAATTGATACGATAATGCGCATCATAATGTACAGGATGCAGTAATACAGCGTGGTGGAATTATGTACATGAACAATTAGTTGCTTTCCAATAACATCTTCGCAATCGCATCCATTATTTTTGTTGCCTTCATGATTCAGGCTTAGCTTGCGGGAGAACCTTCGACGATCCGATGTATGACTCTTCAACCCTAAACTCCCTCTCGTATTCAATTCCACCAAGTTTTTGAACAATATGTTCCTCACTTCCTCCCATCGTACCACCTGTAGCATGTGCAGAATATGTAGGGTCCTTCCTGTCCTTGAACCTGCCCGACCGACGACCGCTGCTTCTTTCATCTCCACTCAAAGGCATCATCTGGTGGGCATAGGTCCGATGTGTTCTTTGGATGGCAACTCGATCCCGGATCGACTTTGTGAAGAGAGGTTTCATCGCTAGAATATCTTTATTAGCATTGTTGAAAGTATGTAGTTCCTCTGAGAGTCTCCTACCAGGAACAGAGGCGCAGATCACTGCCACATTGATCTCAATCATGGACCAGATATTGATAGGAACTCCATCCCAGAATTGGTCCTCAGAATCTGTAAAGACCTTGATGGTGTACAAACGAACGATACTGTAAAAGGATTAGCTCGTCGCCTTTTCGAGTCCGAATTCTTCACAAACCTCGAGATACACGAAAATCCTCCAACACCGAAAAGTATGAAAAGAACAATTTTATCTCTTGTGCCTCGTTTAATGTGTTTGAGCGTGTTAATTGGCAGTGCCAAAATAACAAGATCCACAACAATATTAAGAGCCGCAAGCACTATCAAAGAATCAGTTCTCCGCGCTTTCGGATGTCGTGTGGGCAGGATTTACCATAGAAATACGCTTCGGTGTTGATGCATTTCTTTTTATACTTTCCAACCAAGTCCCAATTACTCTCAACAGGCAGACATTGCAAGGTGCTTGTGATTTGACTACTGACATAGAAGAGGGTGAGAAAAGTAATTGTTGCCCAAGATCCTGCGCGAAGTGCACTGTCTACAGTTGCTGTTGAGATGAATGGTTAGTGATCAGAGTGGGTAAATGGCTGGTTTTTGCTTCATACCTAGTCGAAGGTAGAAAATCACAATAGAAACCTTGACAAGGTAAATAACGGTGTTGTAGGTCAGCTGAACAGCGTAAACAATCTTTTAGATGCCATATTAGTGCCAGTCACTAAGTGTTGAATTTGTAGTTTTTACTCACTTGTAACAGGTGGACCATATCATTGAAGCTATCGTCCTTGCCGTGAAGTCCGATGTTCCAATTAAGGCCGTAGCAGATCTCAAATAGGTACCCAAAAGTGACAAACTAGAAATTGTGAGCTGCTTGCGAAAGGTGTCTGGCAAAGGACTCACCATTCCCGCTACCATGAACCAATCATCGATGCCAAGTTTCCGAGTGATGATATATCGCCCTATCAATCTGAGAATTAAAGCAAGACCTGTAATTGTCAGGTTCCAGTCTCCAGTGAATAATTTCTTGACGTACAGCCAAAGAAAGTGCAGATGACAGAGACAGCTATCATAGTCGTTTGCCGACTCCTGTCAATCATCGTGTCTGTTGTATCTGTTGTTGACGCCATGATGGAGTACTTCGTAGAAGAATGACCTGACTTTGGAAGAGAGATACTTCAGATCACATAGGATCCCGAACCCTCATGCTTGCGACAGACCTTCCATCTATATCGGATCAGGAGTTAGAACAACAGTGAGACTCTTTCTGCGAGTAAGAATTCATCCTGCAGGATACAGGGCAACTACGCCTCACGTTGTGGATAAATTCTCATCTAACGGACTACCGTACTGTGACAGACGTGCTTCAATCCCTTACGCCTGCCAGTCCTGATACCTGCATGACGTTAGGAAGGTATCGACTCGTGTAGTGGGAAACGCGTTTGGAGAATTAGCCGTGGTGGCGCAAACTGTCGGAATCATACGGCGATCTCGCAAAAGCCTCTTCTCCGTATCGACTACCTTCGCCGTGCCTCACTAGTGGGTGGTGTACCGGCGAGGTGGAAAGTACCCAATACTTTCAAGGGGTTAGATTAAGTCAAGCGAGGACCGGGGGGCCCTGACAATATGCCGTCGGGTATATCTTCCGCCTCGCAATCCCTTCATCCCCGCACAGTCTCTGTCCTCCGAAGATCGCTTAGTGCGGGTGGGTGAATCCTGGGGCGGTCTGGACGAGTTGATCCCACCACTTGATGAAGGTAGCTTCGGCGACACATTCTTCATCGAGAACTCTGCATGCCGGAACAGAGACTTGAAGAATTCCGCGAGCCCACAACACTACTTCCTCCCTCTGCCGTCCTTCAAAGAAGTGTTTTTCGCTATCCATCCCTGTTCCGTTTCTTGGGTGAAGAGGTGAGACTCGATACGCAACCTCCTCCGGCTCGCTTCAGACTTTGGATGTTCGTAATGTGGGCTTGGCCGCATCGCACGTCTCAGAATGCATCCCCGTGAAGAGGGTTTGCGGGGAAAGCTTGGTCCTAAAGCTGCCTTTCAATGCGTAAAAGTAGGAGTTGATGTTCATGGCATCTTCAAGCTCAGAGGCTTGAGCACCTTTCGAATGCGAAGCAACATACGAAAAATGCGGACTACCATTTTTAGATTTCGGCCCTTGCAAGGCAATATTGCAGTCATGATCTTGTGTCCAGTCGTTGGGTTGGATCTTCAAAATACCAAGATTTTGGTTGATTCATGCCTAGCGGCGCAGCGACGTTAGTGATTGGATATGTTGCAAACGGATTTCCATAAAACTCGATATTAGTTCGCTCTCAGGCATTTGTTGGTTCGTATCGTGGTCTCTCCGCACGCGTCTATTCTCTGAAGTTGCGATGGCATCTTGGCTCGCAATATCATTCTGGTTTGGAAGGTCAAACCGAAATCAGAAGATGCTGCCCAGCAAACGATTAATTGATAGATATGTCGAGTATTTGAACTTTAGAAGGTTGGTAAAAATTGGGAGGCTTTTTTCCCCCACAGATTAACTTTCTCAATCACTAACTCGGCTGAACTCTGACTCGTCCGTCCCATTATCGCTTCGGCGAAGACCGGTGTGTATTTGTGGCTTTGGATCTTTTCTGCTGATGGATTCAGGGTCCAATCCAGGGCCAACAGCGGGCCGGGAAGTGGCTGGGAGGCGCTTTTGAGATTCCGTGGTGATTTCCTTTTAGGCGTATCGTGAGCCGACGAGCCCTGTGCAGGGTGCCGAGCAGTTACTAGGATTAACACTAGAGTGTTCGAGAATCTCATTTGTCGTCTTGCGGCGCCTTTTCAGCGCTTGTTGATTAGCCTCATGCTCCTAACATTGGCCTGAACTGGCTTCCTTGAATCGTGGATGGATGCTTGGAATGTGACTTGGACGCTAGAGCTTCAAGGACACTCCTCAACCACAGCCCCCGATCGAGGCGTCATCCGACCACCGGGACTATCAATTAAATATCAGTTGGGCACGGAAAAGAGCACTCCAACTAGTTTTACTTGATATCTTCAGGCCGAAATTCCAGGATGGTATTCGGAGAAATCGTGTGAACACCCGCTCTCAAGAATCTTCCTTTCTTGAACACCAGTTCGAAACCAACTATCGTCATCTCTGCGTGATCTAATGTTGTTGTGTGAACGATTGCTTCGCCTCGTTCCTGCAGCTTGCTAGGGTTGAGATCGTGGTTGAATGCGCCATTTTTTAACAGCAACCCCTTAGTCTATCGCACATAGCGTTGCGAGTTCTCCAGGTTGCAACGAAAACTTTTGAAAGTCGAAAGTAGGATCGCAACCAGGATTTAGGATCCTTGGAGTTCGACCCGGAGCTGGGGAATCTTTTTAGGTCATCGTTGCGAGCCCTGTCGTGGAGTAGCGTATATTGGCAAGAAGGATTGCAATGCTGGAACGAATGCAAACGTTACATGTGAAGGGGTACTATACCTAAAGTGCAAATACTAGGAAAGGTAGTAGCAAGAACTTTTGCTTCGGAAACAGCAAGCAGAAAGTGATAAGACCTTCCAAGATATCATGATTCATGAAGGCGTGCTGCAGGTGAAGAGGAGCTCAATGGCAGCAGTCGGCTTTTGGTTAATAACAAATGGATGTTTGTTGCTGCGATCGCGGTCGTATCAGAGTTTAATTTTGACATTGGCATACTTTCCGAAATCCTTTGCTTCCTCGCGGATGGCCAACTCGCTCATGATCTCCTCGCTTCCGCCCCCTGTGTGTCGTGAGCATCATCTACCTAGTGCTTTAGTAACAAGAACTAGGAGGAGGAACTTACCAACTGCCATTACTCTCACATCTCGCGAGATAGCTTCTATCCTACCCCCTTTTCCTCCCCGAGCATATCCTAGACCTCCCATTATCTGTTGTGCTTCTCTTACACATTTTTCGAGGCACCTGGTGCTAACGACTTTCAACATCGCAGTCATGCCACCTATTCTTACAGCATCTGCGTCTTTCCCTCCACTCTTCCGACTGAGTTCAATAAGCCAAGTCAACTGTTCCAGAAAAGCTTGCGTTGGCTCGATCATTCTTCCCATTCTTATGAATTTTGCTCTGATGATTTGGTTCTCGATCAGCTTCCTCCCAAAAGTCTCTCGAGTACATGCATGTTTCCAAGCATCTTCTGCACAGACTCTGCTGAGTCGAATAGCCTGAGTGGCGATTCCCTTTCGTTCGGCGTTAAAGTTCGACATAATGACCTCAAAGCCACGATTTTCCTTGTGGAGAAGATTTTCCACTGGCACGAGCACATTGTCGAAAGTGATGAAGGTGCTTCCAGAGGCACCAACGCCGGAATTGTGCATTTGCCGTGTGGTGACGCCTTCCACTTTCAGCGGAATAATCAGGAGAGAGATTCCAGCGGCCCCTGGGCCTCCTGTACGCACAGCTGCTGTCACATAATCGGCCCATATTGCATTTGTGATCCATTTCTTTGAGCCGTTGACAATGTAATGACTTCCCTGCCGCACGGCCGTGGTCTTGAGGTTCGCTACGTCAGATCCAGCTATGCTCATCAGCAAGAAATCATATCAAAAATCAAAACCATATCTACCATCGGGTTCTGTGATTCCCAAGCAGAATCGTATGCTTCCGTTCGCCACACCTGAGAGGAATTTGTCTTTCTGGGCTTGAGTACCAAAATTCACGATAGGAGGGACACCGATGCTGTTACCTCCCCCGAGACCCCATAGAACACCAGTGTAGCCCTGTACACGTCAACTTAGTGTTTTGAGGAAGTCCTTGCCGACCATGGACCTACCACGCGCGATAATTCATCATTCACAATCAGAGTATGCCATGAATCCCATTCTTCGAACGGTATATCGGCCGGAATACGGATATTGGAAAGTCCAGTGACGAGTCCAACATAGCCCAGTTCGACGTGACGCTTAAATGCCTTCGATTTTTGTCAGTACGATTTTGAATACTGGGAGTGTCACGTGCCTTCTCCGGAACCTCTCCTGCAGATTCCCATTCAAATGCATACGGGAGGATTTCTTCGTCGACATATTGTCGAACTGCAGCTCGCAACTTCCGATGAGACTCGTTGTAATGCGGGGATACGTTTCTCGAATACCACAGGGGTTCAGCGTAAGGAGTCTGACAACCAAAGGGAGGCTGTGTGGTTTCGCCCGAGGAGGGAGATTGTTTCTGAATCGCAACAGGAATTGACATTCTGATCAAGAGTTACGACGCTGTTGACTTTGTGAAATGGTAGTACTAGGAAAGAAGGTTAAAGTGAGAATGCTCAGAGCTTGTATTAGGTGTCGCGTTGACGCGATCGATGCCTCGGCAGGGAGAGAGGGGATCTGCAAGACGACCGATGCTACGGTAGCAGCCCCAAATCGCAATAAAGTACCAGATTATTTGATTGCGAGTCCTTTTGGGAAAAGATCCTCCAAAAGTCATTGTTCTGCCTGTCTCGAGAATCCGGAAAGATGTCTTCGAATCTCTAGACTGATCGACTTCTCAATTCGTACTAGTGTGGCTTAAATATATGTAGTGAGGCCTCGACTTTCTCATCTTCCAACTTCAAATTGCTAGGACATGATATTCTTTGACGACTAATTGTTCAGGACAAACCACACCGTAGCGGAAAGGCATTCCAACGGTTTTCCATGACCCGGTCAATGCATCGCTTCTATCTTATTATATGGAGAAAAACAGACTGTTCGTGCTGAAATAGAACTTTTATCAAATGCTTTTGCATATTATATGATGTTCAGCGACTAGCGCAAATTGCGCCTTATGTTTCCTATGTAACCCTTTTGAAGTCATACTAGGTGAAGTCTCACATGTTCATGTGTTCGATCTGCATTAGAGCACTAAGCTCTTGGTGGGCACTCCAACTTCAAATTAATATGAGATCCCTGCTGAGACATGAAGGAGATATGCTATGAGGCTCAAGGCTGAAAAATAGTTACATTGTCAAGAAGCAAGTCGCACATTCACAATTGCGATATGCAACCAAGCTCAAAATAATCATAGTGTTGAGGAGTAAGTGGAACATTCGCAATTTGCGATATTCAACGAAAGAGGTCTCCCTGCCAACTGTCAAGTAGTTGCTCAGAGAGACTGACGTGCAGCTGTAGGTTGTCACGTGAATCCTAACGTGGGTAGAATCTGTTCAGTGTGGAAAGGTGACAATGACTGCTTTATTGGTATCATAGGGTGAGTTAAGGTTACGGTCGGCTCTCCTTTTCTCAAACCTCCAGGCACGCACGAACCACTGAGTTCCCAGCTCCCACAACCCCAAAAACAGCACAACGCAGCCTGAAATAACCCTTTTCCACAGCCCCTGCACCTTACCCCATCACGCCATCCCAATCCTGAAGCTCGAAAGCGGTACAGTAGGAACCCCACTAGATCCCGTCTTATCTTATCGGCTGCCCCTCCAATGCGAAACGTCATTGCTGTGATCTACACCTCTTTCTTGTTTTCTATTTCCTACAAAACTCATTCTCATTTGTTCAATTCTATCAGATCTCGTCTCATCGTCTGCAACTTGCATTTCTACTTCAACAGAAGAAGGAGCTCAACATGCCAAATATCCTGATCATAGGCGCAACGCGCGGGCTCGGTGCCTCACTCGCAAACGCATACGCCGCCCAGAAGGACACGACGGTATTCGGGACTACGAGGAGTGCGACGGCGCCGAAGGGGTTGGATGAGAAGATTGTGTGGGTGCCGAATATTGATGTTAGTGAGGAGGGCGTGGGGAGGAGGCTTGTCAATCAGTTGGGGATGATGGGTGGTGGCGGGGGAATGGTGGAGGGTGGAAAAAAGAGTTTTGATGTTGTGGTAAGTGCTTCTACTCTGCCGGCAGATGTGAGGTTCGAGGCGGAAAGCTGATGGAAATGGCAGATCATCACAGCTGGGTATTTTGCTACAGAAGACTGGGTCAATGGCCCGAAATGGGAGGAGGAAGTAAAGACATATAGTATGTCCTCCCTCTGCCCATGCATTCACCACAACGCAGCTATTGAACGAAGGATAGCGACATCCGCCATCTCCCCACCCTTCATAGTCCACTCCCTATTCCGCTCTAAACACATAACACGCGGCTCGAAAATCGTCCTCGTCTCCTCCGAATCCGGTAGCATCGGCCTCCGACACGCCAAAGAAGGTGGAGGCAATTACGCCCATCACGCCTCGAAATCTGCTTTGAACATGGTTGGCAAATTGCTGAGTTTGGATCTAAATGATGCGGGGGTGATTATCAGTATCGTGCATCCTGGGTTCATGAGGACGGAGATGACCAAGGGGGTCGGCTTTGATAAGTATTGGGATGATGGCGGAGCGGTTACGCCGGATGTGGCGGCGAAGAGTCTGATGGAGTGGGCGGATGGACTGGATATGAGTAAGAGTGGGCAGTATTGGGCGCCGAGGGGACCGAGTGAGTTTCTTTGTAGATTGGGGGTTGAGGGTGATATGCTAATTTTTGTTAGGGGATATTGGGACCGCGGATGTGACGATGGGGGAGAATCTTCCTACACCGTTGCAGTTGCCTTGGTGAACTTTGGTCTGAGACGAATACGGGAAAATAGACGAAACGAATCCCAAGTCATGATGAATATGGCGTCTAAATTGTTACACATCCTTTAAAATTCACGCTTCTGTTTTCAAGGTACGATATCCATTTCATAAGATACTTGGTCCTACCACCAAATCCATTATCATACAAACATTCGATCCAATTCGATAGAAGATATATCCACTCCCATCTCCACCATTATCTCTTCCTATCTCATTGCACTTCTCCTTTTCTTCCTTCTCTAGCTCTAGTCCCCTCATCCTACAAAGCAGCCATAAAAGCCCCGACCATCCCCACCGCACCTCTCAATCCCGCAGCCATAACCTGCATCTGTCCCGCCCCCGCACTACTAATCGCACCCGCACCACTCGCCGTCGTCGAGCTCACCTTACTCGACCCTATCGTCATCCCAGCCATCGTCCCATTCCCCTTCCCGCAAGGTGGATTCGCATCAATTGATGATGTTAGGATGAAAGAGGGGAATTGGTTCGACTAGTAGATGCTAAAAGGTAGTATATATAGCGCAACTCGGCTCAGCACTAAAGTTCTGTGCCGAAACAAAGCCAGCTGCAGCTATCACGACAGTGGCCTTCATCTTGGCCGATGTATTTCAAGCGAGTGGTGTCTGATGTCCCTTCGATGCGAAGTAAAAGACGTTAATGGTACAGATAGATTCTGAGTAGTTCAGTAGCGACAGATGAACGTTAGAAAATAAGAATACGAGGCAGGATAATGGGGTTTTTAGTACGAAACAGCATGGCTGAAGGCTTGTGAGCTTGTGAGCTTGTGGTGATATTTAGTGCTGGTGTTAATTTATGAGGTGTATGGGATAAGTTGGAAGGTTTCGATGCAGCGGCGATCGATGGTGGGGCAGATCGACAAGCTCAGGGGCCTTCGGCGATCCTCGCAGGCCCAGAAATAAACTTCTTACCCGAAGAAGAACTGATCCTTGTCTGAATATATCAACATCGATTTCCTAATCAAGAATCAGGGTTCTACTGAAGTGAGGTATTTCTGAACAGTTTTTCGATGGCAACAGTCCAATTGTCACTTTTTGCCCTTCTCGTTACTAAAAGATGGGTGATCTCGCAGCTGGGATTCCTCAGTCCCTCAAGCCTCTCGGGGTTTCAGACCCTGCTGAATGGTTATATACGTCAATAATATCCTGATGTTTCTCGAATCTCTGCGATAGAATAATTTGGTGCTGGACCAGCAGAATTTCGAGATGGCAGTCTCAAGGAAACTTCGTTGAGGATGCGGCCTTTTGAGATGATTTGAGATGGATTTACTGACTGATCGTCTTGTATTTAAGTGAGGGGTTAAACATATCTAGTTCTGCATTATATATCATTCCTATAGATACCAAGATTACTACTTTCATATTTTCTATACACATGCCCATTAGTGTAGTTATTACCGCACTAGGCTCAAATATCGAATAAGTATTTTGAAGCATCGTATCCCTGCTTGAGAAGAAGGGGAAAGTGAAAAGAAGAATGAGTTGCTTGGCCATAGTTCTAAATCAAACCCAACAATGCCTAACGGATTCAGTGCTGGTATGTCAAACTTCTGATAGGAAAATGACCATTATAATTCATATACAAAGACATAACTGATACGTTACTGAAGGGATACGAGCACGATCTTGTCAACTATAAATGAACATTTCCGGAAAAGAGAAAGACTTTCAGGCTTTGCGAACTATCATCTACCTTATCTACCTACTCTTTCAAGCTTGGTGCTGAAAGCAAGCGAAATTATACGAGAATAGCTGCCTAGAAACGAACACCTCCGTCAAGTCGCCAATTCGGGTCCACCTTGCTTCCTTTCAATGAGCCGAACCTTCAAGCTAGTCAAACAGCAAAAAATTACAAAGATATAGATAGTATAAAAGAAGCCTTAAAGAGAAATTTCAAAAAATCTACAAGAACAGGGGATCAAAAAAGAATATTTTCTTGTGAAAGTGCGCCGCAGGGGATTCGAACCCCTGTCTCTCCCTAGCTATTAGAAAATGGGAAGGGAACAAGTTAAACCACTACTCCAGCGTCGCCAGGGAACGTGCCATTTCTCGTTGAATTGCCTATTTAAATCTATATAGTATCTCCCTGTTTCGCAGTGGGGTAGCCTCCCGCGATCAGACAAAGGCTTCGGACATGCGTTCAGCCCCACTTTAATTAGCAGGCATTCTGCGGATCACGATAAGATAAGATCAAGATCAAAACTTTCAGCCGCGGGGTAATTTAATCACAATCGAGGCTTTCTACGAGTATTACGACAAATATGCTGAGAGACGACGATGCTTTTCCAATGCCTCCACAATATGGAACGGCAGAGGTGGATGGTTTAATTACAGACGAGCTGCCCCCCCACGAATCACAATACGCTAATGACGATTTCGACGATGTTTTCGGATCTGCCCCTCCTTCTCCCACCCCCTTCGACCAACACACGAACCACGAACGGCATGCAAACGGCAACCTCGAACACTCGGATGTGCCAAAATTAAAGGAAAAGCATGAAACGGAAGGCTATCGAGATGGAGTCACGAAAGGCAAGGGCGAAAGCATACAAGCGGGATTTGATGAGGGGTATGGACTTGGTGCTGTTCTGGGGTTGAAAATTGGGAAGATCCTGGGAATTTTGGAGGGTATTTCTGCGGCTCTTAAGGCTGGCGAAGGAGAGGAATGGGGTAGGCATAAGAAGAGGTTGGAAGAGTTGTTTAAGGGAGCTCAGAAGGAGTTGGCCACACAGAACGTGTTCGGGAAAGAGTGGTGGGGTGAAGATGGGATTTGGATATTTGAGGTTCCGGGTGAGGGCGAGGAGAAGGATATTGTGTTTGAAGATGTTGCGTCGGCGCATCCACTAGTGAAGAAGTGGGAGGACATTGTTGAGACTGAAGTCAAGACCTGGGGACTAGATCTGGGGATCATGGATGGGGAGCGAGACTTGGATACGCTTGATGCGAAGTATATTGTCGCTAGGAAGGATGCTGCTCTAACAAAGGAGACCGCTAGTGAGCCGGCCGCTTCGACGGCTAAGATTATGGGCGTGTCGAAGGGAGATCTGAATTGGTGAAACTGCTGGTGGTACATAAAGTTAACATATACTGTAGAACTAGGTTCAAGTGTTCTTTCCATGGACAACAACTAGAGGTTTCCAAATGACAGGTCTCTAACTCTGGGGTCCGGTCAAAACACCGACCTGAATGCGTCCCTATCTGAGGAAACGGATCCGAGCTTCGAAGCCGATCAAATCGGTCAAGCTGGCTTGCTACCGGCAAAAGCTGGCATTGGGGAAGCAGCTAGGTCTATTGGCATAGCCTTTAACCTCGTCAATGGCCGACCCGAAGTCGATTTTGCACGCCGTCACCTCTCGGTTTTATGATACATTCTCAATGAAAGCCTCCTACCTAACAGTGTCTGAGGACAAGTCCATTTTAGCTAGCAGTCTCTGTAGGTTGACTCTGCAATCTTGTGTGCCTTGTCAATGCATCATTTCTATGTTGGAAAGATACAATTTCATCAGCCACACTCTAAAAGCAGCTAATCTAGCCCCTTTTTCGGTAGAGCCCGTGTACCTGGCGCGGTGGCATGCTAATTTTCTTCGGTGCTGCATCACGGGACCCTGCACCGAAGATTATCTTCAAAAATGAGATTACGTTTCAAAATTGTCCTCGAAGTTGAAAATGAAGCTTTCGTAGAATGCATCAATCAGCATGGCACGAACTGAGACAGCTGCATCGTGCCTTCCTTTTCTGCTTTGGTCGTACTTTCCACTTTGAGCTCCGATGGGACCAAGGCTTAACTGCGACTTCGCGATGCCCAACTTCTTCATTTCTCCATAACATTCACCCCGCCATCCTTTTCACCTCATCCTTCGCAAGCCTTCGTTACTCCTCTCAATATTGGGCTTTGCAGTCCATTCTCTGCCCACGATCGTTACCCTTTTCCCCATCACTTCTTCAACACAATTCGATCAAGTGGTATCGTTTGCAACGTACCTAAATCCTCTGTCGTGAGTTCCCTCCACTTCTTCCGCGCATTCATATGTCTTGACCCATCCTTCCCGGGCGATTGCATATGCGTTCAGGTATTACTCAAAACGCGTTGTAGTAGCGCGTGAGCAATATACAGAAAAGCAAACGGAAGTGCGCTACAATTCAAGTTTCACTTGGAGTGCAAAACGGCTCACTTTCCGTTTCCTGCCAATTCTCTCGTCGTAATAGCTACTGACGCTGTTTCAGTAGTTACCAACCATGAAGACCTCAACTGTCCTACTTGGCTGTGCGGCCTCGACTACCGCTAACATCATCTTCAACCACGTCCAGTTGCAATGTAACCTCTCCAGCCCGCAGATATATCATGGCTGTCTTCGTGGGCAGATGTGTACTGAGATTGGAGAGTGAGTCTTGTGCCAATTCTCTCAACGCGCGAACACTGACATCTTGCAGCTGTGTACCTCTCGAGAGGGTCAAATACTCAATGTCCTTCCGCTCAGTAACGCCGGAGATCGATGTAAGAGACGGTCCAATCTATTCCACTGATGGTACTTGTGGCCCTGCCCATGGCAATACAATCTGCGATCCTAACAGCAAGGTGTATGCTGGTGGATGTTGCTCGGTAGGTGAACAGCGGGCCGTATGGTGGAAAAAAGTTGACTCCTTCATAGCAATACGGCTGGTGTGGTAACACCTTAGAGTAATCTTTATGGATCTCTTACTTGAGCTGCAGACTGACCCCGGGTAGGCATTGTGGTGCTGGTTGTATTTCTGGATGCACAGGTAGTACCCCTCCAAATCCCGGCACCACTCCTCGTCCAGATGGTAGATGCGGCAAGGACTTTGGTGGCGCAACATGTGATCCTGCAGGTCCTTACGGAGGCTGCTGTTCTTCATACGGGTAGGTCATAATTTCTGTCTCTCAAGTCTGTTCTGTTATTACCAATATATCTTATCCACATATCTGACCATATACGCCTTCAAGATTCTGTGGATCAACGCCAGGACACTGCCTTGTAACGGATGGATGCCAAAATGGGTGCACTGGGGCGGCTCCTACATCGCCTCCTGTGCCTACTTGGACGGCCCCTCGATCGGATGGTAGATGTGGGAAGGATTTTGGAGGAGCGACCTGTGAGGCAAATGGCCCATATGGTGGTTGTTGCTCAGAATATGGGCACGTTCTTGATAATGTTGATACGTGCTGAAGTTGCTTGCTGACCAATGAATTTTTGCAGATTCTGCGGATCCACCCCTGCACACTGTCTTGTCGCAAATGGTTGTCAGAACGGTTGTACTGATGGTCAACCAGGTAATGGAGGGAATCCTCTGCCGACGACGAGTCAAGAGCCTGTTATTGGCCCAGTCTCAACTACTATGGCTCCAGAGACCACTGCTACAGCTGCCGTGACAACTGATGGGACTTGCGGAGTTTCCAATGGAAACACTGTCTGTGGCAATTGGCCGAATGGCAATTGCTGTTCTATGTACGGCTTTTGGTAAGTAGCTTAGTCTTCAGCAACACCTTCAATTCTAACTTCAAAAAGCGGAAACTCAAACGCTCACTGTGGTGCTGGATGCCAATCGGGCAACTGCCTTGGTGCTCCAGCTGTTCCAGCTCCTGGCCCAAGCCCTGCGCCACTTGCACCAAACGGAGGCTCTTTCAACATTGTGGGCCAAGCTGGAGTTCCTGCCATGCACGCCGGTCTCATGCCAAATGGTCGCGTGTTTTTCCTCGACAAAGTTGAGAACTATACTCAATTACGCACTCCAGACGGATACTACGCCATGTCCTCTGAGTATGACCCGGAGTCGAATACCGTAGTGCCACTTGCCTACTCGACAAACGCCTTCTGCTCAGGAGGAACTTTCCTGGCCGACGGGCGTGTCATCTCAGTTGGTGGAAATGCTCCCTTAACGTGGCTTGACCCAAATATCGGTGATGGCTTCACTGCGATTAGATACCTCCAGAGATCTTCGACAGACGCTAGTCTTAATGGTCGGAGCTGGAGTGAACCTGGGAATAAGCTTGCCAGTGCGCGTTGGTATGCAACCGCGCAGACTATGCCTGATGGCTCCATTTTCGTTGCATCAGGAAGTTTGAACGGGCTCGATCCTACCGTTTTGGCCAACAACAATCCCACCTATGAAATCCTGAGCCCAAGTGCCGTCACCCGAGGAAACAATATTCCCATGAACATCCTGCAAAAGAACCAGCCTTACTACATGTACCCATTCGTCCACCTGCTTAATGATGGTACCCTCTTCCTATTCGTGTCCAAGTCGTCTCAGATCTTCAACGTTGGTTCCAATGCCGTTGTGAAGGAGCTTCCAGATCTGCCGGGTGACTACCGCACCTATCCCAATACCGGAGGAAGTGTTCTGCTGCCACTCTCCAGCAAGAACAACTGGGCACCCGACATTGTCATTTGCGGTGGTGGTGCCTACCAAGACATCACCAGCCCTACAGATCCCAGCTGCGGTCGCATCCAGCCGCTCAGTGCCAATCCTAACTGGGAGATGGACTCAATGCCAGAGGGACGTGGAATGGTCGAGGGAACGCTTCTTCCAGACGGGACCATTATCTGGATGAACGGAGGCAACCGAGGAGCTCAAGGTTTCGGATTGATGGCTAGTCCTACTTTGGAGGCTCTTCTGTATGATCCAGCCAAACCACTTGGTCGAAGATTCACGACACTCGCTAGGTCGACTATTCCTCGTCTGTACCATTCCGTAGCCTTGCTCCTCCTAGATGGAACAGTAATGGTTGCTGGATCTAACCCTGTTGAGATGCCAAAGCTGCAGCCGGATGCTCAAGATCCGTACGTTACTGAATTCCGCGTTGAGAACTACGTTCCTCCTTACCTACAAGGCGATAATGCCAATCGACGTCCCACCAATATTGCCATTCCACAGACCATTCATGCAGACAGGAGCCCGTTCGTCATTTCTTTCAATACCCCTGCTGGCGCCCAGGGTGTGAAGTTGGTTCTCTACCATGGCGGCTTCGTTACTCATTCCGTCCATATGGGTCATCGTATGCTGGAATTAGACTTTAAAGGTTGGGTGCCAGGTGGTGCAGCACAAACTCTGACTGTGAGCGGCCCACCAAATCGCAACGTGGCTCCCCCGGGGCCATATGTGGTTTATGTCGTCTGTGATGGTGTGCCAGGAATCGGACAGTCCGTACAGGTTGCATGAAAGCCAGCAGCAAAGATAGGGATTCGTGATGGGTGGTCTCCTGCAAATCATTAGCGGATTGCTTGAAGGTCGCACAGGCAATTGCCTAGTTTGGACAAGGACATTAGTCTAACAATAGAGTCCCTTGAAGTTATGTTGTGATCAATTCTGAAGTTGACGGTGAGGTGTGCAATATATATTGAAGACATTTCATTTGTTCTCCGTACGGCAACCTCGGTGGCGCCGGCTTCAGCTACGAATCCGAAGCGGCAAGGCTGAAACCCCCTGAAAATTTAGTGTCTCGGCCGCCAACCCCGCCAAGTGCATGTCATTCCACCAAGTCCGCCAACCTCCTTTCTTGAACCACTGAAAGGTCAACAAAACACAAAGTACCAGCCGCCCGCTTTTCCTACACGAAGTTCCGAACATCAGCTCTAAGCCAACACGTACGAACCACTCGATGCCATAGGATGAAAGACACTCGCCGCGCAGAGAATGGCCCCCAAATTCACGGATGGCACCTTCAGCTGTTTGAACCGTGCATGGGTGGGATCATGCACTGGATGCAGGCGTATGCGAGCTACTGCAGAGGGGGACCACTGGGGCTTCTTAAGGCGCTGATTGCCCCGCTGCCCGCGGCAGGACGCTAGCCCAAGAAGAACTCGGGTTGCTCAGCTGAGCTCTGCTTCTCTGTATCCTCTTTTCTTCTTCTCTCGTGAGCGTCTTTCGCCATAGCAGAGCTGTTGAGAAGCACTCTTGTTCCAGCATCTTAATTTTAGAAGACTGCTGGTACTCTGCTGAGAGCTAGGACGAGAAGAACAGATCATCATGTCTCTCAATCCTAACGATGACCGTCGAAGAGGTCGCTCGAAATCCCCTGGTGGTGGAAGGAGAGAGCGATCGCGATCCCGTGTTGAAGTCGATGAATATGAAGAGACGAAGACGACTACGCGAGAGCGCTCTAGAGTGCGCGTTCCGAGTCCTCCGACAAGTCGCTATGATGACCGAGACAGAGATCGAGGAGGATATGAATACGAGGAGCGCGAGACGACTACGATAAGACGGGGAGATAGGGAGAGGGATAGAGAGCCTTCGATTGTGACGGCTGAGCCGAGGGATCCTAGGGCAAGTGATCGCAGTCTGGCTGATCGAGATATAAGAAGCCCCAGAGGTTCCGATCCTAGAATGGCTGATGTGAGAGATTCGAGGGATCCCAGAGGTTCTGATCCGAGAATGGTTGATGCGCGAGATCCGCGTGGGAGTTATGGGAGCTTGCATCAGTATAGAGATGCCAGCCCGCCGTCTGCGACCAGGGGATATGCCATGCCAGGCGCGTTCAAGACGACTGTTGAGGAGGATGTGAAGGTTCGCTATGATGGTGGAAGAGGTGGTCGCGAGCAGGAATACTATGAGAGCAAGAAATTTTCAACGAAGGATGATTTGGCTTATGGGGACTCCCCGCCAACGTCCAAGTATCAGGAAGTGGACAAATACAAGTATAGCGACTCCCGAGAGGATGAGAGAGATACGAGAAGATATGAGGATGGTCATGGCAGAGGAGCAAGCTTCAGTGCTCATGCAGGCCATCATAGCATTTCTGCGGGGGTCAGTATTGGAACCCCGCAGTATGTGCAGCCGCCTTCTCCTTCTCAATATCAGGCTCCTGGCGGCTATCAGCCGCATGCGGGGTATCCTGAGCCAGGTCCTGGCCGTCAATATGCAGAGACTCCAAAGTGGGAATATGCGAAGCCGGAAGAGAAGATCACGTATACGAAAGTTCAGGAGACGACATATGGAGGTCGTCCTAGTGACTACGTTCCAAGACCAGCCGAGACCAGACATGAGAGTTACCCACGCTACGAATCGAAGTCCAAGACTGAGGCTATCATGTACGAAGACTCTAGACAGTCTTCGAAGTCTAAGACTCAAATTCTCACAGTCGAGCCTGGATCGAGACGTCGTGAATCTTCTCCAAACCCAGGTTTGGCTCCGAGGATGCATTCCCTTTCCGTTAACACAGGTCACCATGGCGGTGCTGCATTGAGTCTGGCAGCTGCACCAGGAAGTCCATTGCTTGAAGCATATCATGGAACATATCAGTCCATCTCCCCTATGCCTTCACCACTCATGATCCCATCCCACTCTCACACAGACATCAACTTCGTTGAGCCCCTCTCCCCTGGTTCTTCCTCTGAAGAGGATCGCTTCACCGGGAAGAAGAAGCGCACAGCACGCTTCCATGACCCAGTTGATGAAGCTACCATCCTCGCCAAAGCCTTGAAAGGCGAAAAGCGCGCTCCAGACACACAACCACTCATTGAGATCCTTCCCGGCTTGACACACGAACAAGTCCTCGATCTCCGTGTCGAGTACAAACGTATCGTAAAGACTGGAAGCGAAAAGAAAGGTGTCAATATCGCAAAACATATCAAGTTGCGCCTCAAAGACGAAGATCCAAATCTGATGAAAGCTTGCTACGCTTGTGCCTTGGGTAAATGGGAAAGTGAGGCCTATTGGGCGAATTTCTGGTACCAGGGAGAGAAATCACGACGAGAATTACTGATTGAGTCTTTGATGGGGCGAACGAATAAGGAGATCAGAGAGATCAAGGATGGATTCAGTGATAAGAAGTATAGCGATAGTTTGACGAAGTGCATGAAAACTGAACTCAAGGAGGATAAGTTCAAGAAAGCCGTTCTATTGGTCCTAGAGGAGAGGAAGATGGAGGAGAGGCCGGGGTATCCGGTTGATAGGGCAATGGTGGAAGACGATGTTCATGATCTTCATAAGGCGGTCAGGAGCGAGAAAGGAGGTGAGACGTCAATGATCAATATTATCGTTGTCAGGAGTGATGCACATCTCAGAGAGGTCTTGAGGTTGTATGAGGCTACGTATAGGCAAAATTTTGCCAGGGAGATGTTGAAGAAGAGTGGGAATCTTGTTGTATGTTCTCCTCTGCCCTTTACCTACTTTGTGAATATGCACTGACCACAACTTCAGGGTGAGCTCCTAGCACACATTCTTAATGGCGTAATCAACAAACCCGTCCGCGACGCTCTTCTCGTTCACCACGCCCTCTCCCTCTCCAAATCAGACAGCATCCGTACCGAGCTCCTCATCAGTCGTCTGGTCCGCTATCATTGGGACCGTCCTCACATGGAGCTTGTGAAGAGGGAGTATAGAACTCGTTACGGGGTTGATATGCAGAAGGCAGTTGCAGAGGGAACTAGGGGCGAGTGGGGACACTTTTGTGAAATGCTTTGCGTCAGAAGAATGGGCGACGAGGTTCGGAGCGTGGAGAGAGTCGAAGAGTATAGGGTTGATATTCGAAGATGAGAGTGAGGTAGCTTGGGATTTGGGACGAATAGTCTGATGAGAACTCTCCATTTAAGCATTTTAGATGAGATATTGGATACGTGATAGTGTGGTGGCAATCTAAGAGGGTTTTCTATGAAAAGTGTCACAGTCCTTGGTGATGTCTGCTTGTGTTTCCTTCCCTATATTCACACCAGTGCCTTGATATAGCAGCAAGTGCTAAACAAATTATACCTAGCTCTACCGAGCTAGAGAATCAGCTTCAATATCCGCAATTCTCAGCAGATGTCTTTTCTCCAAGCATTTTTTCGAGCTTCTAGTTCCTATTTTTCTTATGCGTTTACACCATGTGCTACAAACTGTCTTCCTTTCGAACAGTCTCTGGTCTCTTAACTCGAACGAGGGCACGTGACACCACATCGTCCGGACATGACGAAATTAGTAAAGATGCCGATTGACGCTGCTCGCTGTTTCAGACTTTGTTTTAAATTATATATATAGACAGAGAGCTTGGTTTCATCAGGTTACTCACTTCTTAATGGCGCCAGCATGCTGCAAGCTGCAGAGCATGGATGACCCCAGCATTGTAATCTACCGCTCAACTGATGTTACGAACTCGTCGGTAGTCTGTGAACTAGTTTTCTTCTCCCAGCGCATCTCAAATTATCTCAAATGATCTCAATCTCAATACATCAGAGTGTATCACATCAAGTCTCACCACGCCGTGCATGCAAGTGCATCAAAAGATGCCAGAGAAAAACATGCAAAAGCAGCATAAATTTTCTATTGATTCATTGCATTGCAAGACATACAAACATAAACACAAGAACCAGAATTCCAGCAGCTTTATGTATCCGATTCATATATTTTCTCTTCATTTCATTTCCGCGATGTTAATTTGACTTGAGAAGCAGTTCTTGCTCGCGCGTAGGCTTGTAGTGAGTGGGAAAGAAGCAGATTTAGTTCTTTCCGCCCTTCTTCTTGCCCCTATTTTTGTATGTTAGATTATGCTTTTTTATGATTGAGGATGGGGGGAGGGAGAGAGACTTACTTCTTGGCTTCTCTAGCCTCGAGATCCTCGACATCGGCCACGGCTGATCGGCCTTCTTTCTTGCCCTTCTTCCTGTTTTGAGTCAGTATATGATATGGCTTGAAAATCAAACCGATCCACAAATGTAAGCACGTGCTTTTTTGGGTCGCGCTCCTCAAGTTCAACCTCACGACCTTCTTTCTTGCCCTTCTTCCTATTTCTAAGTTAGTATACAACGTAACTTAAACCTCAATCCATAAATAGAACATACTTCTTTGGGTCTCGCTCTTCGATTTCGACTTCTCGACCCTCTTTCTTACCCTTCTTCCTATTTCCAAATCAGCACTGATATACCCTTGATCCGACCTATGAAGAGTAAACACCTACTTCTTTGGGTCACGCTCCTCAATTTCGACTTCTCGACCTTCCTTCTTTCCCTTCTTCCTATTTCTAAGTTAGCACATAGATCAAACGCCATGCCATAAATGCAACATACTTCTTTGGGTCTCGCTCCTCTATTTCAACGTCGCGAGCTTCTTTTCCACCCTTCTTCTTCCTATATCCCAATCAGCATATATCCTATCCCATCCATCACCCCATCAACAGGACGCACTTCTTTGGGTCTCTATCTTCAAGATCGATAGTGCGAGCCTCGAGCGGGAGGTCTCGAACCATCAAGGCATCCACCAAGTCAGCCTCGCGGGCAGCAATGGCACCATTGGCGTTGATGTTCGTAGGAGCAGCCTGGACAGCAAGCAATGCGCAGAAGGCCAGAATGAGGGACGCGGTGGAGGGACGCATCTTGAATATCAGATACTGGTAAAAGGAGTGTATAGATAAATACAATTAAAGTGAAGAAGAGAAAAGGGAACTGCAAGACCGGTTGCAGAGCTAGGTGAATGAAGAGAGAGAGAGAGAGAGAACTGATGAGTGAGTGAGTGAGTGAGTGAGTGAGTGAGTGAATAGAGGAACAGAAAGAGGAGCTTATGAGGAGGAAGGTAAGCACTTCCTCATATACCGGCTCGAGCAGCAATCTGCCCCTTGGATCAAATCTCAATTCCAGACCCAGACCCAGTTCTCGCAAGCCATCACCAGCCGCCCGTGGCCTGCGAGTTGTCACTCACGCTCAGACCGAAACCTTCCTCTTGTTCCCAGCTCCCAAGGGCTGGTCGTGACGCCCTTCAAGTCGTTCACTTGATCAGTCTGGCTCTGGCTCTGGCCAGACCAGGCCTCGAAACAAGCCCCTAGTCGCGCCAAGCCTGAGACATCGTTGAAGCAGATGCACAGATCAACATCCAACAAGCATCCATCGGACGGGAGCTGCAGCCATGCCCCCATCGACATGCAAGAAGTGCCAGATGGACCTGGGCCACACAGAGAGAAATCCGGGGTAAGCCGCATGCATGAATGACGTTTCGGTAGGCTGAAATGCCACCACCCAGTAACCTTCACACCACTAGCATCGAAATTGATCGCCATCCAACCGGGTCAGCACATCAGATCCATCGATAGGCCACCATTAATTCCAAGATTAGATCTTTCGGCGTTTGGGAAGTGGGAAATACGGAAATCCAATCCTTGGCGTTCCGACGCGAGGCGGGTTTTGGGTATATTACACGACATGATATTGGTTGGTGTTCATTGGAGGCAGCACCGCTGCACGACCCAGTGATATTTATCCAACTCGGAAATATGTAACGTAAAACGTGTTTTGAGATTCATTGAGAGGAAAGTGCGGATGTTCTCTTTGCGTGTGCTCAACGAGCAGTACATAACTAGTATTTCCGAATTCGTTGGTACGAGATGAGATAAGTCGAGGTGGTGAGATGGGGTTACGAAGTGACAACTTGAATGAATTTGGATGTCACTTCCACATTTTGACTTCGTCTCCATCTTGATCATGCAAGGTCATTTGGTTTATGCTTATTTCATGCCGCAGGAGGCTTGGACGGATTTCCAATGTTCTTTCTTTCCGAGAGCAGTGTGATACTGATGATCGTAAATCCATCCTGCCATGAGTCTGCATTAATGAGAATGAAAGTATGCTGCTTCCCAACTCCAGGTAGACAATCACATGACCTGATCGCGATGGAACTTTATTGGCCACATATATACGCATATATAAAGAATTAAATACAAACTCTTATCTGCTCACAAAAAGCCCTATGATCGCCCAAGCCGCGCAGCCCTCATTCTTTTTTCACGCCTTATGCGCAGCCCCATACTCGAGCGATCCGAGACATCGTCTCACAAGTCGGCACCGCAGGCAAATGAAAATTCCTTCTACGCCTTTTATCAGCCCATCTGGGTTATACCCGCTCACGACTTCAAACATAGGTCTTGGCATCTTCAAACACATGGCTTGGCATCTGATACCAAATCATCCCAACAATCTCTCGCAAGCAGGAGCAGCCGACACAAGCTTTATTTGCGGGTCCGGGCCTGAGACCAAGCTCGCGTTGCCATGCTAGTGGAGCGGCAACTGAAGCACAGACAATTCAAGCATGGCTGCATGCAGTGGGAGTGGATGTGCAGTCGCAAGCCAAGGACCTCGCTCCAATCGCCGGTACAATGCGCAAAGTCCCTAACACGGAACAGAACAAGTCAGGAACAAGGTGGATAACTGATATTTGCCAAGACTGTAAAACAAGCTCAGTCACAGAAGTGTGGTCACTGGTCGTACAAAGTTGTACAGTGCTCAATCACGTAATTTGCATCGCCTCTTTCAACACGCTGTCATCGATCAGGGCGGAGAGATCGCTCTGGCTCATCGCGGTCCGCTTGTCTTGCTTTGCGACCCATTGATCCTCTGCTACGAGAACGCTCAGCAGGTCGCTCGGTAATCCTCCCGCGAGACTTCCATTGAAGGAATGTACTGGCCAGACGTCTTTCAGTATCGTTGCGTTCATGTTCAGAGCGGTGGCTACTCGAGGCCAGATCTTCTCGGGCGTGTCGACGAAGACTTTCTCGGCTTGGTTTAAGGCTCGAAGAAATGAGACGATGGATTTTCTTGTTGCTAGGTCGGAGAGCTTCTGCGTCGTACTGTGAAGGTTAAAGATTTCTCGATAGACGGAACGGTCTTGGAGGATGATTGCATCGTTGCCGAGTGCCTGTGTTGAGGAAGGCGTTAGTTGGCGATGAGCTTAGGAACTTTGTGCTCGGAATATGTACCTGGATAGCCAATTCTACTGATGGTTCCCACATGCCGACTGAAGAAAGGTTAGCGCCAACAACTCCTCTTTCCTTAGGCAATTCAGTGACAAGAGGAGATTAAGAAGCCCGAGACTCCCCGAGTTCAAACTCCATGAAGTCTTCGAGGTCAGACAAACCCCACGCTTCAAACTCCCCAAGTTCAACCTGCATAAACATGTCGAAGTCGGAGGAACTCAGCGCTGGTGAACCAAGATGATAACACAACACAATAAATCCCACATACCAGCATCAATACTCCCATGCTCCAGCATATAAGGGAACGTCCCCGCACCACACGGAGCAGCATTACACACATTCCCAAAGACCGTTGTATAATCACCCTCCTTCAACCCCACACTCGCCAAATACTTCTCTACAAAATACCCCGCGCTGGTCCCCGGAAACGTCCCAATCTTCTTCCCCTTCAGATCTTTCACGCTACTGATATTCTTCTTATTTGCTACGATACGATAATAGACTTCTGCCACCGTGTAGATGATGCGCAGATTCTTGTGCGAGGAGAATTGGCGCAAGGCTTGCGTCTCGGCGTTGGCGGCAAGGTCGATGGTCGTGTCGCTAACGATGTTGGCTACTCCTCCGTTGACAATGGAGATGGTAGAGCCGTTGGAGTAGTCTTGAGAGGCGATGAGTTCGGGGGTGTATTCGATGGTGTTCAGCGCACTGGCGATTTTGAGGGCTGATGCGTATGAGAGAAAGAGCGCCAAGCCAGCCAACAAAGATATCTGACCCATCCTATCTCCACAATATGAAACTCAAAGGTGCGATATCTTGATTGAGTCGCTGCTGGTGGTATATATGATTAGACGGAAGGGTGACGCGTGCTGAAGTAGACTCCTCCATTTTCAAGTTTCCTTACAGCCTGTTTGGGGGGGTTCGTAATGGCCATCAGGTGGACAGCAAAGAGAATTTCTCGAAAAATCCAATAAATCTATTATATTTCCGGCTGGGACAAAAGATGAGTTGTGATGGGACACGGCAGTGATACCCCTGTCAAGATCTGCGCGTAGCTGGAGATCATTTTTGCGGGGAAGACAGGGTTGTAAATGCAACTTCATCTAGATCCTGGGTCCGCTCGGCACTCCAGTCCCGCGATTCTGGCAATTGGCAATTGCGGAATCAAGCTTCTGGATGACGGATGTTCTTGGGATAAGGGGAATAAGCACTGCCAAGTGCTGTCAACTTCGGTGTCGATAAAATGGAGGAATCCTGTGGTCCTCCCAGTCTTTTTAAATGAAGTAATTATGGTTAGTCGTAATAGACCATCACGCCGTTGCAATACGAACGAAGTACGAAACAAAGCCAACGAATTGGCCAGGGCTAGGTTGGCCTATCAAGCAATATCTAACGCATCAAAAGCCTAGCCTTACAATACCGACATCTTCATCTCACTGCCTGCCAAGGAAGACGTCAATCCTCTGATCTACGTACATCAGACTTCCAACTTTTAATAGATCCCATCATCAATCTCACACTCGTCCACACCTGCACCGTGACCGATACACGCTTGGCCACTTTCATCAACTCAGTAATTGGGCTGGCGTCCCGCCCGCTTTCAAGAAGCAGAGCAATTCATAATCCAACTAACGCATCATCTCCATCTCAGCGTCACTATATACAGTTGCAGCGCTAACTCTGTAGTAGTTCGCATCTCCGGAAGTAGAGACGTCTGAGATCTCTGGTTTCCAGTTTATGGGATTTCTATTATTGGTGCGTCTAAGAAAGGAAGAGGTCGAGAGAGAGCTATTTACATGAAGTGCTCGTGCACGTGACTACCGTAACAAACTCCAACCCGACGAGCGTCTTTTATCTCACGATAATCAACCCTAATCCTCCACGCCGCACTACAAGCTTATAAAAAGATATTAAAAAAAATAAAACCTTGCTAACATTAAAAAACCAAGGCATTAGTTAGACCACTCACTCACCCAGAGCTTTGCTTCCGTTCTAACAGCAATCCTACCACAAAGACACATGACATTTCCTCGCAATAGCATACCTAGGTAGCTAAAGAGAAGATAGAATCCCGAAAATCCCCATTTCTTTTCCTTCCTTTTTTTTTTGAACGGGGTCCGGATTCCGAGACCAAGAGCCCCACCAAGCAAAACCAGCTACTCCTATTTATTAATATGGTGTCGAAGGGCGAGGTTTCCAAGGTGTAAAGGGCCCAACTATAGGTCATTTTTCTCCTAGGGCAGGAAACGAATACAGTACCGTAGCTCTTAGTACCAGAATATAATCGAAGAAGGCCGTAAAGTCGTGATAAGGTAATAATTAATAATTATTAGAATCACTTAACGGCACTCTTAATTATGAGGAGGCATAATAATTAGAAATTAATCGTCTATATTCATACTGCCAAAGCTGCCTGCATGCTTTCGAGAGAGGGGAAGACCCCTTTTATCTACAAATTACTTTTGTTTGACTAAGTCCAAGTCTTAGCCTAAGCCGAATCCCTGGAAAGGGATAGTTCTTGCAAGAGCTGTATAAGGTAAAATGAGTTTTCACCCCACTATAAAATTAAATCATGTGATCCGGGAGAGTTAGGGACTCTCTAATCGGGTTTAGCTTACGGAGGAACGTAATTCCGAAGTTGAGATAAATTACTTAAATCACTATATATAAATTCTTAACTTCAGTTAATATATTTATTTTAATATATTTGCTTTTTATTTAGCTTAATAAATTAAATAATAAAAATATTTTCTATATTATTTTTAATCTTAACTATAAAATTTTCCTAGTCACGTGGTACTCTAATTACTTAGAGCTACTCTAGAGTAGGTTGAGTAGAGTAGAGTAGAGTTAGAGTACCGTCGAATTCCATTAGAGTAGAGTAGAGTATAGGGCCGGACTCTACTCTACTCTACTCAGTTTTCACACTGATTGGGATCGGGAATGGAGATATGAGATGTGGATGTAGAGGTAAATGGAGAACGAGAATGAGATGTAGATGAGAATGGAGAATGGAGAATGGAGAACGGGATCGAGATCGGGATCGGGACGAAATTAGAATCGGGAATGAGAATGGAGAATGGGAGTGAGAACGGGATCGAGATCGAGATCGAAACGGAATTAGAATTAGAATTAGAATCGGGATCGAAAACGGGAATCGGGATCGAGAAGTGAGATGTGAGATGTGAGATGTGAAAGTGGATATAGATATAGATGTGGATGTAGAACGAAGATGTGGAAGTAAGATATAGATATGGATGTAGATATAGATGTGGATGTAGATGTGAGATGTAAAACGAGAATAGAGAATGAAAATAGAGAACGGGAATAGAGAACGAAAATTGAGAACGGGATTAAAATCGAAATCGAGAACGAGAATGGAGAATAGGGATAGAGAATAAAAAATAAAAGTAAGAATGGAGAACGAGAACGAAAATAGAGATGCGGATGTAAAAGTGGAAGTGGATGTGGGATGTAGAAGTGAGATGTGGATGTGGAATGTAGAAGTAAGATGTGAGATGTGAGATGTAGAAGTGTGGTAGTAGAGATGTGGAAGTGGAGTTAAAGTTGGAGTTGGAGTTGGAGGGTTTATTTACTAACCGACTGAGAAAGGGGGAGGAGAGGGGGAGGAAAGAGGAGGAAAAGGATAGGTTGGAAGGGGGTAGGCAATGGATAGGAAATGGATAGGAAAGAGGGAAGGGGGAAGGAAATGGGTAGGAAATGGATAGGAAATGGATAAGTAGGTAGGTAGGTAGGTAGGTAGGTAGGTAGGTAGGTAGGTAGGTATATAGGTAGGTATATAAGTAGGTATAACGCATATTTCCCGTTCAAAGACGAGGGCAGGGGAAAAGGGAGAAGGGTGGTTGAGTTGTCGATCAAGCTCAGCACTTGACGAGATGGCGGGTTACGGTGATTATAGTAATCAAACTTCCGTTCCTCGATCTGTGTATGGGTAGAGGTGCTCAAGTTCAACTACATTTAGGTTAGTTAAGAGTCAAGACATATCTTTCTCGACGAGCACGAGCACGAGCACGAACGCGAACTCGAACTGGTCACAAACACACGACACACACACAAACACACACAAACACCAAAACACCAAAACATATAACAAGGTATGGTATAATATGGGATATAGGTAACACAATCTTCAACATAAGAAAAAACCACCCCTCTCCTCTCCTCTCATCTCCTCTCATCTCATCTCATCGATCTAGCCCCCTTCCCCTCATCACCACCCCTCCTCATCAACACACAAAAAATTACATCCCCTCATCAAAATTAAGCCCTCCGCAAACAACAATTTAAACAACGTTACCCGGGGCGTCCTTCGGCTCCTGTTCATGATCCTCCATGCCATTCAGGTTCGGACTCGCCTCCCCCTTCGCAGGAACCGGCTCGCTCGCCTCGTGTCCCGGCATCGGACTCTCACCACTCAGCTGCTCGAGCGTGAGGCGCTTGGTCTCGGGGATGCAGAGGGTGGTGAAGATGCCCAAGAACATGAACAGCGAGTAGATCTGCATGACGTGGTTCTGCCACGGGCTGCTGCCAGCCTTGGCGGAGGCGCCGCGCGTGCGGAGAGGGGCGATACCCGCTTGCGCGATGATGGAGCCGATCTTGCCCATGCCGGCGGAGAAGCCGTGGGAGGTGGAACGGTAGCGGGTTGGGAAACACTCGCCGGGGACGATGAAGGTGGTTGTGTTGGGACCTAAGGGGGGTGTTGTTAATTTTGTGCTTTTTGTGGGGGGTGGGGTTCGTCTAAGCGAGATAGGAGAAAAGGAGGCTTACCAAATTGGAAGAAGAATTGCACGAGCACGTACAACGCGAGATGTGCGTGTGGCTTCATGTTCTTGTAGTCGAAACCCCAGATGATGAATAGGATAGTCAAGATAATGAAACCGCCGAGTTGAATTGGCTTTCGGCCGATGGTATCGACAGTTGCGACGGTCATCCAGTAGCCAGGAATAGCACCAGCGCAGATGAGAATGCAGTTACCGGCAGCGATGTTGTACAGGATCTTGTAGACAGTTGGGCCCGTTCCGTATCCGATAGCGGTAAGCACAGTCGCGGTATTAAGAGAGAGACCATAGAAGGCGACATCGAGCAGGAACCATGAACCTGCCGTACCCAGCAGAACCTTTCCGTTCTTCCATTGGCCGTAGTATTGGAAAAAGTCCTTGAAGCTGGCTTTGGGAACGGTCATTGCTGCTTCGGATTCCCGGAGAGCGGTAGCCTGGGCAACAGTGTCGGGATTGCCTTCGTGCTTTCCAGCAATATAGGCCTCGACATCTTCCTTAGCCTTTTCAGTGTCGCGGGCGACATCGAACGTGTATCTGGGCGTTTCGGGGATGGTGAGACGGTAGTAGAGCGCAATGCAAGCGGGGACGGCACCGAAGCCTGGAAAGCGTGTTAGTCTCACTCAAGCCAAGATCTGAGCCAGGTGTCTTACCGATAAGCACACGCCACATCTTGTCGACTGCCAACGCGCAAACACCAGTGCACTTTGCATAGGTCGTGGCAGTAAGAAGCGACTCCTTGAATCCAAGAGTCACAAACAGCATCACCAAAGCACCGGCCATTTGGCCGAAACCTTGCATGGCGAACACCGCACCCATCATAGCACCACGCCATTTGGTCGTGGCGAATCTGTGAGGCTGTTAGCGCGCCAATTGCACTCTGAATGAGCCAGAGTCACTTACTCGGATGTGATAATCGAAGAAAGGGGGTAGTCACCACCAATTCCTGTGCGAGCCAGGTTAGTAAGTGTTCTGAGCCAATTCTCAACCGAGACGTACCAATGCCCATGATGACACGCCAGAAGATGAGAAGTCCCACGATATCAGTTCCCGGGCCGGGGCCCGAAAGAGACTGTGCCAGGGTCGCAATGATGATGATGATCAACTCCAGTCCATACATTCTCTTCCGACCCACGATATCGGCCAAGAAGCCGAAGCCGAATTGTCCCACGACCGTCCCCGCAGACGTGGAAACTTTGATCGCCGTGTCTGACGGCGTGGGAAGAGTGCCTTTGGTCTTGTTGGAGTAGACGATACCGATCATGGTCGAGAGCAGGGAAACCGCGAAGATGTCGTAGGAGTCGGTGAAGAAGCCTACACCGGCGACCACCACCGCGCGGACGTGGTACCATCCAAAGGGGGCCTTGTCGATCTCGGCGAGCGCGAGACGACGACGCTCGTTGGGATCGGTGATGTGGGCAAAGTCGACATAGGCGTTGTGGTAGGCGGCATTGCCGCCCTTCATGGGATCGATGGAGGCCATGACGAGCAACCAGCTGCAATGGAAATCGGCTCTTGACTGCCTGACTGCTTGAAGGTGCAGGTGAAGGTGAAGGTGAAGAGGTGAGGAGCTCAAGAACGAGTTGGCGACCTTAACTTAAGCCATCAAAACAAACGGCGACGACAATGGGCTAATAAAGGGAGCATTCGACAGGGGCGCCCTTGAGGACGGCATCGCGATGGAGGAGTGGTGCAGCAGCCTTGCAGGAGGTGCTCATGAGAGGATCACTGCGAGGATGCCAGTGGTGCAAGGTCGTGCCAGGTCGTGCCAGGTCGAGCCAGGGCGTGCTTCCAGAGCGTCGCTGCGCAAGCGAGAGAAGGCGGCGCTGATTGGCCGGCCCCAACACGTGCACCAGGGCTTGGTCGAGGAGGCTCGGGAGTGCAGCCACAGTGCCGCCACGGTGCAGCTGCGGGGAATAAGCGTGGGCGGCGGTGGGACCCAAGCAGACCACGCTGGCCGGGGGCCCCCGCTGGCGGATTGCGTGCGGCACCCTGAAAACGGCAGCTGCGTCTGGGTGAGGCCGACCGACCCACTCTGCTGCATCGCGATTCGTACTCAGGATACCAGCCGGGCGGCACTGGCCCAACCAGATGGCCCAGAACGGCTTTATCGTTTTTTCCAAAAGAGATTGAGCACCCAGCGCCGGGCCCAGGAGGCGGATGCACATATCTCGCTCCTGCAGCACATGTCTCGATGGATAGGCTGGAGATATCGCATGCAGACGAAGTACAGTACGAAGTCTTCCACAGCCTGCAAGCGTCCGGGGCCTCGCGCATGCCTGGTACTCACGTCTGGCTGGCCTGGCTGTCGCTCCCCCGACCGCCAAGCGCAACGGCGACGACACTCGAGCACTTGCACTTCAGACGGTCGTGCCGCCCACGTTGGCTGCTGTCGTTGGCGGACTGCGGCCTCCTATCACGCCACGCCTGGCGTCGGCCCTCCTTCTGCCCTCCTTCTGCCCTCCTTCTGGAAGTGCTGGCGAACCCTTCGAGAAGACCGGCGGCAGACGGGGCCTCTCAGCTCCCCGGTCCGCGGCTGCAGCTCGAAGGAGGATGATCAAACGTCGGCCCAGGGTGGACACGCTTGCATCGCCATGGTTGGTTGTGCATGCGTTTGCGGTCTTCGTCTCATTTCACTCACTCACTCACTCAGCACTCGCTGGCGAACGTGATAAAACGCGTCGGAACCCTTTAGGAAGTTGAATACCTTCAAACGTAATCGACCGGTGCTAGCAGGTGCTCCCGCCCGAGATAAAATTACCCACTTGGGTGTGCACTGGCACCGCGACCGTCCGCGGGCCACGGATGGGGGGGCACGTGCAGCGATGGACGTCTCCCAGCGTCGGTGCCCAGACTTGTGGCAGCCGCCTTGGTGAGCTTGTGGGTGAGCTGGTGCTTGTTGGTGCTTGTTGGTGCTTCTTGGCGAGCTTGCGAGTGCTTGTGAGTGCTTGTGAGTGCTTGTTGGTGAGCTTGTGGGTGCTCGCGCAGGCGGCCCAGCCTCGGCAGAGTGCCCTGTGCGCGGTGCCCCCTCCAACTCCCCCAGCGCCTGCCTTGGCGATATCAGCACCAACGGGGCCACTCAGAGCCACTGGAGAGCTGTCAATCTCTGGGGCGGAGGACTCCCTTCGAGACATCGGTGCTGCGCTACATGATCGACTCTATCCATTCGACGGCCACGATGCGCGGACGGAGGTCGTCGCCAGATGCAGGTGGCCAGCAGGTATGCCAATCCAAGACACGGCGTTGCGATTGATCCCCCTCCTGGCTGGGTGTCGCGCATGCCATCATCCCAATCAGCCCACGAGCCACCGCGGACACAAGATTGGCTCCACGCCGCCCCGAGACATGCGACCTCTCAGATGGGGAAGATGCGTCGTTCGAGGGAGAGACCGCGGATACAGTGATGCGCGAAGTCTCATCGCGTTGACCGAGAGGCGCGCAGCCACCGTGTCGTGAAGGCCGCCCTGACGTGAGGCACGTGCTGAGTTCGCAGACCTGGTTGATCGAGAGTTTTTAGCAACTCACTTGGCAGACTTGGCAGACTTGGCACACTTGGCTTCAGATAAACAGATCCGAGGCTCCCGCACAACGCGATCTGTCTGGCTAAAGCTGCGCTGCCGCCGACTGAGGCTTCTCACGCTCACGCTCACGCCAAGATGGCCTGATGGTCGAAAGAGACCAGCCTTCTAGACACCCCAATCGTCGAAATCAGGATACGGGTGCAGCAAAGGACAACAAGAGACGAAACGTGCAAACAGAAACAGATTTGGTAGGTTAAATAGAGATACCGGGCGGCGATACCGTGCGTTGGTGGCAGGCAAAGAATGTTGAAAGGTAAGACGCCAAGGAAAAGCCTCCCGCACCCGACTTGGCGGCATGAACCATGGTGTGGAGAGACATTTAACGACACGCCGACCAGTTTTTTCGAAGATCTTTCGACTATGAGGAGTTTGCGTTTGCGATGGAGAAGTTGGGGGAGGGGGAGGGGGAGGGGGAGGGCCTACTTGTACGGTCGATGAGATTCGGATTACTCGGCAACTAATGCAGTCTAAGCAATCCACATATCCGCCAGCACAAATGACGTAGTTTGAGAAAAAGAAAGCAGCGCCAGCTGAGGAAAACAAAGCAGCGCCATCAGATGAAGAGATCCATGCTTATGGAAATGTTATATTATTTTTGGCCAAGATGAAACGGAAATTTTTGCGAGACGAGGACGTTGATAATGGGTGCTCAACTCAACTCTGCCAATACCAAGCGGACTAAATCGCGGTAAATAATTAAAACCCCCTAGCAGAGAGCAAAGAACGACTGTGTACGCAGAATACAAGCTGATGGTGATCAAGGAGATGATAGGAAAAACCAAGCAGAATCAAACTATCAAACTGCCCATCCGTCACATTTAAACCGGAGGGGTTTCTACGACAATAACCGTGGATATGGGCATGGACGTGAGCGGTAGGGGTAATCGACAACATTGAGAGCCCAGACACTGGCTGCAAACCAAGTCAGAAAACACCCTCTAGAGCAGAAAATAATAGAGTATCCAACGAACCTGATCGTAAGCCACACTTGGAACCAGCACACCTGATACCACGGAAGGACTAAGGCCGTACTCATCGGTGTCGCTAACCTCCATCTTCGCCTTTCTCTTCTGGATGGATAATCCTGGAACCGCAGCGTAAAAACTCTCTTCAGCGCCGTTGTAGCTGACGGGAACAGAGTCCGTTAATTCTGGGAATCTTTTGCGGAACATCTGAACGATATAATCCTTGACGAGTTGGGAGATTCGTCCCTTAGCGTGTAGGTCCGGGCCCATGAATCCTCCTTGTCCACCTAAAGGAACCGCTGGCAATTCTGCCAGTAGAGGGATATGAAGTATGCAGCAAGTCCAGCGATCTGAGGAGTTGCGACCGAAATTCCAGACTGCATTTGGAAGCCCGACGTCCCAGGAGAAGCACACTCAACGCAGTCACCCTGGGCGTTGGTACTGATTGAGCCGCCGTTGCTCGTGGCTTTTGTGGTGAGAGAAATCCGAATGCCACCAAATCCCCCAAATAGATTCTAACCAACCAACGTAGAACGAAACTCTCGTAATAGATACCCAAACAGAGACGCAACCCAACATTCGGATTTGAGCGACTTGACCACTGATGTACGTCAGGCCAAGAAGCGCATGAGGAGGAACAATAAGAACGTGGAAAGGCCAAAAAAAAAAATTATACAGATCAGATAAGTCCTTGAAGGGAGGAGGAACGCGAAGAAAATCTGTGAGACTGCTGTTGGGAAGTTGGCTCGTTGGCGGGTTCCCCATCGACGACCCCGCCCGCGCCACCAACAAACCTGATCGCGAAACCGAAGCAACGAAGGAGCGATAGCTCGACAAAGTGAACAACACCACAACAGCTTCAGAGTCCGGCACCGGTCCCGAAGTGAGAAAGTTGTATAATCACGATGAGACCGTAACAAAATCGGGGGTGGTCAGCATCAGCCTAATTGCAACGTGCATGGATGCCATCTTGAGAGCAAGTCGAAGAAAACAAAGTCAGTGAAAAGATAAGACCAGAGGAGCCATCTCTATTAGTAACGATGCGCAGAGCTGCGTGAATCATTTTCTATGAGCAAATAAATTCAAGTGACACAAGGAAAAGAGATGGACTATAACGGCAATGAATCCGAGGGTTGGAGCTAGTGGACACTCGCATGTTTTCCTTTTGAATCTGTCGACCACCAAAGGAAGAAAGGGCCTGCGAGTGATACAGAAGGGACTTTTGTTAGTTCAATAAAAACGACCTTTCTCCCCAAAAAAATTTCTTGAATGAGGAAAATCTGAAAACAACTGAAATCACGTGACTAAATATGTACCTAGGTGTGCTCCCTGGAACAGAGATCAAGCATGATAGCAAAAGAACAAAGAGAACTGCGCAACGACGTTTCGCCTCTGTATGTAATGAAACAAAGATATATCACAAGATTTGGCGGCTGTAAGCAAGGGGGTTCGGTTTAGCCACGTGAGGCTCGCTTGCGAGTTGGCAGAGAAACCAACATCACCTCACAATTCCCTACCCCTCACAATTGTTCAAAGCTCAACGGGACGAGCACAACAAGAGCTGCATACGTATTGACGGCACCCCAACGATTTAAAACCTCGAAAATGTCATGTTCAATTTTACTATGTCTTAGCCCTCAATCATGTAGACCTCTCCGCGAAGTTCGTGCCAAATATTCAAAATGTGCAATAGGTGATTTCAATTATAGTAATTGGGAAATTCCGTGATTTGATAAATACCTCCTGATTTCGACGAAAGGTGTTTCCCCAGATGTTCGTTGCGTAGTGGCACTGCTGACATCTCACCTGGCGACTGCTTTTTACTCGTCCCTCTAAACCCCTCTTTACCAAATTATTAAATTAATATAAAATTATTGCTAATGCTTAACCCGGTAGGCATGCATCTATTCAACAAGACTGTCGGACATAGAATAATCGTATGCCTTCCACAGTCTGTTTCACTTAGCAGAATGTCTTCTCATCAAACACATTCTTAGCAGGTGAAAAAGCTAGACAGTTTCTGCTTGACGATGGACCAAGATGGCAACGGTGGTCTATTCTGCCACATGCATCTGGCGAGATGCCAACCCCGTTCTGCTACCCCCGCCAACCACCAAGTAAAAGCCCACAGCCACTTGCACACAGACTCGATAGGCAGAACCTCGATGTCGCCGTTGGGCGTTGGCTTTGTGACCGGTATAGCTAACAAAATGACAAGGACAGAAGGGCACAAGACCCACAACATCCCGGTGAAGTTGATATTCGTCCATCCAACGGTCTGCATGAGATATGTTTCATGGCAAATATCAAGTTCAGGCTGAGGTTGCTTCTTGAATCCCAAATACGCGCTTCTCGATCCTCGAGCAATGTCGCGCGCATTGATCATAATCCTGGCCAACGAGGTGTTGAAAAGTTGTTGGACCTCTGTCTTCCACTGCTCTTTTGCAAGCGGGAGGGATACAAACCCGGCAATCCGCGACTGGGCATCGAGAGCGGCTGACTGGCGAAGATTGATCGACGAGAAGATGTTTGAACCAGTAAGAGAGTTTAGCAAAAGGTATAGTGCCTTGCCATTCTTCGAGTCGTGCATCTCCTTGCTGGGCAGTTGGGAATTCGGAAACCAAGACGCATTCAACTCCGGATCGCGCCATTCGATTTTATCGAGACAGCCTAGAACGGTGCCAGGACCAGAAAGGTTGATAAAATAGGTCCGCGGATCTCCTGGAATAGTAATATTGTCTTCGGTAGGAAAGATGGGATCCAGGCTCTTCTCCAGATAGTTTATTTTCTGCGAAACGATGATGATGAGTGTTGTAGTTGAACCGAATTCGGGTGCAAGACCTCTGATGGGCCTCCATGGGTAGTCGGGCGAACCATCTGACAATATGGCCCTGCACAATATGAGAAAACGCATGTTTAGGGACCAGTAATAAAGGAGAACTAACGCTACTTGATAGTTCGGCAAATCACCCCTATCGCCGCGTCTTATCGTCTGGTAGGACGCCGTTGGCAACCCCAACCGAACACTGTGTCCGTAGTAGTAGCCAAAGGTATATTTGTTACCTTGCTGGCTGGCTAGATTGATATATGTCCTGTTCATGTTTAGGGGAGAACAAATCGTTGTCCTATTAAACTCAAGAATTCCAGGGCTGCTGATGCCTATGTTGCGCGCTGAAATGGCTCCAGTACTCATCCTTATAGGACTCACATCTTGGCCGTAGCACATGTGTTCTTCGAATGGACAAGTGGAATTCTCAACCGTGACAGAGAATGCAGGATTGACAAATGACCCACAGTCGGGGTCACCGCTATTCAAGCAGCTCTTGGCAAGTGTCCCACTCTCCACTTGCACGCTAGATTCGTACGGTATTGAAACACTGGCATTATTAAGCCAGGTCAAGTCCTGCGGAATATAGAGTCCACAGCTGGGGTGGTTAGACAACGCTATGCTGCTGGTTGCGAGAAACCCTGTCAGAACACCAAACACGACGAATGCGAGAAACATAATAATAAGTAACAGAGCTATTCCAAAATATCGCAGAGACTCTCTTCGCCGAGCTGGCGGAACTGGCTGTGAAGGGCCCAAGTGAATGGTGCCTTGCCACATAATCTCCAAACCTTCGCGAACATTCCTCCATGCGAAGCTTTCGGGTGCTCTTGGATCATCCTCAAAGATACCCAAGATTTCGAGGCCACGTAGAGCTATACGGAATAGCCTGGCGCAAGCAATGGTGACAAGAATACCGAGAAGATTGGTAATGAGGTTTGATCTAGAGGTAGTAACTAATAGCTGAGTTTCTGTAGTAGTAGTCAGATATCCAAACAAGTGTGCCTTGTAGCGCCACGTACGAAAACCGAATTTTTGCGTGTAGTCAGTCCACACTCCGCGTTGGACGTGGTCTGTTTGCGATGTTGACATTTTGGTGAAGAAGGTGCCAAATGACTCGAGCAAAGGCACAAACGAGACCGGAAAGTCGACAATAATGCGTTTGACTTCATTTCTGTTGAATTATTAATCACGAAACTATTATTAACAATCTCAATATGCCTCTCAGATGCCTGAAACAGGGCCCTGCTTACGCGCGTACATGTGGTGCGCACACAATAGCGAGTGGCAGTTTGCTCCAATAGCTGCACCAGAAGCCTAAAGCCCAAAGCGCCACCAACACAGCCAGAAAAGGCACCAAAGGTTACAGGAACGCATAGCGGCGCAAGCGAAACCACATTAAAGGTCACGATATTCCAATTTTATAATAACTTCAACTGTAGAGATATTATCCTATAACTCAAGAAAATATATTTTTAAATGATTTTATTTTAGCTTCTTTTTGATATTAAAGAATAAAATGCAAGTCTCTATACTTATAATAGACTTAGTAATTAAACTTTGAAAATACTAAGTTTTGGTGAGGTTTGGTTCAGGCCGCCCCATGACGTAGAATACGCACAAAACCTGGCTGGGAGCAGGAAAAGTTTCCCGAAGATGCCCGCCTGTCTTTCCTGTCCTTAAGCCGGATCGACAGGCGCATACCTGTCGGCCGGGAATGCAGGGCGTGATCGGCAGCAAGGCTTCCACAAGGCTTCCACGAGGCTTTCACAGAGCTATACTTGGAAAATCTGTAAAATGCCTCATAGAGACAGCGTGGCTGATAAGTAGTACGGCGAACTTAACGCTTCTCAGAATGATCGTTTGTCTCCCATCCTCCTTTCCTCACCGTCGCCTTCCTCGAAGCTTGCACAGTTGCTACTGCTCAAATGGCGTACATTCAATATGGCGCTCTTCGCAATGTGCTGAACATAGCCATTTGGGTCTTTCTCTCGCTCACGGTGATCCTGTCTATTGTCGTTATCGGCATCACCGCTTCTGCCGCCAATGGATTTAGCAAAGACTTATATTGCGACTCTCCAGACAAGCTCAACTACAACATCGCGGTCGTTAGTATTAGCTAAAGCTCTTGCAAGCTCGTATTGCTAATACTTATTTTCTGCAGGGCGTCATAACTTTCGTCGTCCTACCTTCACTTCTCTTACTCGACAAATGCTCCACAAAACCGGAAAGGTGGCTTGGGTCCTTGACACCAAAAATTTGGCTAGGCGTGTACAGTGTCTTTGCCGTGCTCTGGGCCGCTGCTGTTGGATCAGCTTTCTATTCTTGCTCCGATCTTTGCTCCGCATGTGGCCAAATTCCGCCTTCGTACGTTGTGTATGCTGGCAAGTGTTGCAATTGTGCAGGTGCGGATGGTGGCGTTATAGACTTCTGCGGCAATAGAAGCGATGATCCAGTTGATGCTTTTGAACGCATCCACCACTGGTATGAGGCGGCGCAGGGTCTGGATATTGTCATAATGTAAGTTCGACGCCGCACCAAATAGAAGTGCTCTAATATCGAGATAGGCTCCTTTTCATACTATCTGCGGCTGCCGCCAGCTCCCTGCTCTTTGTAAAGGGAAATGCAACGGCCCAAGGGAACGACTTCAGCATGAATGAAGACATGCTGGTTCCTAATGCTGCGCTTAGAGGGCAAGACCTCCCTGACAAGGATCAGCCTCCGCCATACAACAAATGAACGAAGTCCCTGGCCTTGCTGCCTCCGACTTAGTAACACTGGCTCAAAAGAAAGTTGCTTAGGTGCGAATTTATACTTAGAATAGGAAGTGATAACAAGGCTATATATATGCATGAAAAATGTCAGCAGGTCGGTAATAGCGCTTTTGTAATTCTTTCCATCGGTGTCCTTAATTGTAGATCAGTAGATTCAATACACATCCACTCCAACCATACTCGACCCCATTTTCGCTCTATAGATTGAGACCTAGATTCAAAGGGCTGCCAACAAGTAGTTGGTAACGAAACAGTCTTTTCTAGCAATATCATATGTACGTCAAAAGGTAACTCAAGCTTTTATGGCACAGTAAATGGGCATTGCAGTGGTGGTGAAGAGCTTGAACATGCTAGAGAGGGCCGGGCACGTGACTAATGCCAAGGTACAGTGGTGCAGAGCAGCTATATTGCAACACTTTAATTAAACTATCATTATAAAAAACTAAAGCATAAAATAAAGTGTAAACCCAATTTTTGAGATGAACTCGAATAAATTCATTGATTGCAGAAAATATAAAGGAAAAGAAAGATATATAAGACACCAGAAGAAGTGACTTCTATCAACTAGATGTTACAGTACAGCTGCTCTGCACCACTGTGCCTTGGCATTCGTCACGTGCCCGGTACTCTCTAGCATATTCAAGCTCTTCACCACCACTGCAACGCCCACATTCTGTGACACTAGAGGAGAAAATAGGCTACTGGTCCAAAATGACTGCTTGGCCTAGGTAGCGTCTGAGCCGAAGTTGACTCGTTTGTGTTGGAACAAGATAGCAGAAATAAAGTGGACATACTATCCGACGTTCCATCGTGGCTAAGTTGAGTGTCTACTTGTTTGTGAAACGCGAAAACAAAGAAAGTCGCAACCTTATGAGGAGGACGGTCACGTGCAAGGTAAGGTTCAAGCCGGGTTTCAATTCCATTACCGGTCTGGACCTCTCTGAATTGCTACGACGGAAACATAAGCTTGTGAGGTCGTCTCTGGCCTATCCTTGCGAAGGGTATCATCCCTACCGTTTGGCGCATGTAACATGAAGACGAGAGGAAGAGGAAAGTAAGAAATGCGATCATATATATATGCATAAAATCGTATATATATATCCATATCTTTGTTCTTTTCTAATCTTCCCCATCCTCCTGATTTTCCACTTCCCCCGTTTCCACTCTTCTTCTCTCTCCAACTCAATCCACTCTCTAACATCAAAACCCAACAATTCCCTATAGAAAATCCAAGAAGCAAATGCATGCACCAAAAACCCAATCCAATCGGATACACCAGAATCCTCTAAAAACGAAAGAAAAACCCTCCCTTTTTCACCTTCTCATCCCTACTCGCTCTACATCAACAACGCAGCAACACCCACCACCACAGAGATCAAAATCCCCGCTCCGGACTTGACACTGCTCGCCGCGCCCTTAAACTGGCTCGGCGCTGGAGTAGCAGTCGCCACACCCGCCGCCGACGAAGTCGAAACTGAACTAGCCTTCCCAACAAACAAGCTAACACTCGGCGCCGCAGATCCCGTTCCGAACGGCGAGCCAGAGCTTGCTGTTCCAGTGGGGTATGGTGCGCTAGTCACAGCTGAAGAATAGGGGATAGCGACCACCGTGGCGGTCGATTGGATGACCTTGACGGTCACGTACGATGTGGTAGTGCTACTTAGCGTTGTCGTGGAGTGGGTTTCTCCGCTTCCTTCTCCAGTGGATACTGGTGCTGGTGCTGAATAAGAGGAGCCCTTTCCGCCCTTTCCTGGGATAGCGGCTGAAGTTGGAACAACGGTTTCAGTCGCTGTGACGGGGCAGATAGTCGTATATAGCGCGATGGTTTCGGTGGTTACGGAGCCGATTTTCGCGGGGCAGTTCGTCACGGTTGGAGCGCAGGATGTGATTGTGTATACGGAGGTGGTGTATACAGTACTTGTGGTGTACTCTCCTCCCGCTGGGGCGGAGGAGGTTGGCGCGACGTAAGGGGAGGAAGTTGAGGTTGGAACGCCTTTCCCGGTCTCGGTAGCGGTCACGGGACAAACGGTCGTGTAGAGAGCGATTGTCTCTGTGGTCAAGACGGTCGAGCGGGCGGGGCAGTTTGTGACGGTTGCGGCGCAGGAGGTGATTGTGTAGATGGAGGTGGTGTACACGGTTGAAGTTGTGTATTCAGTCGAGGAGCTGGATGTCGACGTAGCCGTTCCGGACACCACTACACCGCTGGATGTAGAGGTGACGGTCCCGGATACAACCACTCCGCTTGAAGTGGATGTAGCGGTTCCACTCGTTAGGGAGGCTGATCCACTGCTGCTGGTAATTGTCGCATTTCCGCTAACGACGGATGAGCTGCTTGGTCCAACAGTCGAGGAGCTGTTTGTATATGGTGGTAGAGTGGTAACGACGGATGAACTGGTAGGTCCAACAGTTGAGGACGTGTTTGAATAAGGTGGCAGCGTAGTGATAGAGCTTGATGTCGAAGAGCTGGTACTGGTGATCGAGCTAGAGTTCGTGTACCACGTTGATGTTGTTGTTGGGCTGACAGTGCTGATTGAGCTGGAGTTCGTGTACCAGGTTGAGGTCGAGGAGCTTGTAACGCTGACCGAGCTGGAGTTTGTGTACCATGTCGAAGTTGAGGTTTGGCTAGCAGTGCTGGAATTTGTATATGGTGTTGATGTGATAGTCGGGCTTGATGAAGTCAGAGTCTGGCTGACGGTGCTGGTATTCGAATAAATGCTCGATGTCGAGGTTGGAATAACAGAGCTGCTCGAGTTGGAGTACCAAGTAGATGTGGATGAAAGGGCAGAGCTTGTCGACGAAGAACTGCTAGTCAACGACACCGTTGAGCTAGTGGTACTCCAAACAGAGCTCGTGCTGCTTGAGCTCGAAACTGAACTTGTAGTATTCCCGCATTGATAAACGTCCAATCTATTACCAGCACCACAAAGCTCGTCAGGCGTACCCGCACAAGGCATGCTGCAGTCGATGGGAGGTGCAACAACGCTGCCCTCTCCGAATGAGTTACCGCAATAACATTCTCCACCATATTCAAGACCGAAGTAGGTGTATCCGGTACAGAAGCTGGCGCAGATCTCGACGCTCATCAAGGTGTAGTTGTCGTACACTAATCCAGATAGAGCACGGACGCTCGTAGCTTCGCTAATTTCGGAGTCAGTACACAGATTCCGTCTTTGGGAGTAGACCAGCATATCTCTCTAGGAATAAGACAAGCACGCGTTTGGGGCGAACTCCTGAGACAGCAAAGAAGAAGAATCTATCCGAGGGGACTTACGTATAGCATGCAAGGTAAGTGCATTGGCCACCTGGTACCGTAGTTGGAGTGGATGTCGCGCTCCCTGAGCTGGTGCTGCTTGATGTAGAAGTGACTGAAACGCTTGTGGGTGAAGAAATAGAGCTGCTAGAGCTTGTCCTGTGATGATTTAGCAAATATCATAAATCTTCGGAATTTCCCAAACTCACGAGCTGGATGTGCTGCTGCTTGACGAAGAGCTTGATGTGGTGGAGCTGGAAGATGTCCTTTGATAGCTTAGCAATATACAGAAAGACAAAGATTCAAATACTTACGAGCTGGACGTGCTGGTCGACGAGGAGCTTGAGCTTGTCGAGGATGTCCTGTTATAATTCAGCGCGATCCACCATAAGAGATATTTACAAAACTTACGAGCTGGAAGAGCTGGTCGTCGAGGAACTGCTTGAGCTGGTGGTGCTGGTCCTGTGATCTAATTAGCAAAATCCCTCGAAGCACGTTCCTTCAGAACACTCACGTGCTAGTCGTCGACGAAGAGGAGCTCGTCGTAGAAGTGCTCGTGGACGAAGTGGAAGAAGAAGACGTTGTGCTAGAGCAAATCGTCGCGGAAGCAGAAACCGTTCCAGCCGCCGCAACATTGTTCAAAACTCCCTTAATCGCATTATAAAACTGTCCATTGTTCTCCGCAACCGTGGCTTCGTACAACATCACACCTCCAAACTGCGCATGCGAGTGATACTGAGAGATCAGCGTTTGGGCATCAGAAGCGTCTATGTAATCGTTGGGAGCAGAAGTAGATCCAGCCTGTCCAGCAAGGAGACCGATGTACAACTTCGCTCCAGCACTGGCGCCGGCGTTGACCTTCGTCACCCAGGAATCGTAGTTGAAGCCAGATGTCTTTCCTTGTGCTAAGCTGTCGATGTAGTTGCGAGCAGTACATCCGTTGGCACCGTTGTTGTAAAATTGGATCCATAGGACATCAAACTTTGCCTGAGCGATCGCGGTGCTCATGAATTCCTCGTCCAAGGGACATTGAGGAGCTCCGGAAATGATATAGTCCTTGGAACATGGGTTTGCTGCCTTGTGTTTAGTAAAGAGCCAGCGAAGATGGTTAATACACGCAATATAACCCGCTTGTTGATCTACCAAGAATTAGCGTCTTCTATCCACCTAGCAAGTGCTGCCTTACCAGGGGATTCTGTCTCAATGTCGAAGTCAAATCCATCAAAGTCAATTGTCATATTGGCTGTGGCATTGCTGTATCCACGATCCAGAGGGCGAACACCCTTCCAGCTAGGGTTGTACGGTCCGTAAGCACCCCAGAGGAAGTTGGCCAGATAAACACCGTCCTCGGTACCATTCAAGAAATAACCACCGCTCGCACCACCAAGTGACAGCAGGAACTTCTTGTTGGTATTTTGTTGACACCAGTAGAGATCTTCTTGGAGTTGGGGACATTGTTCGTACAGGAAATCCTCCTTGGGGTTCACCACACCATTGTAACCTGGGCCAGTGTAGTTTTGTGGGTCAGCCCAGCACTGATTTCCGAAAGTCTCTTCCACCAATCCATTTGCTTGCGGTGGGAAAAGGTTGATAAAACCAATGGGAATGATATCGACGTTCGGTTGGGTGCAGAAATGTTGTAACCCCAGTTGTCCCGAACCGGAACCCTACGCAACATCAGCGCTGAATCACACTTTCCCATAGTCTTCTCCTACCCAGTACATAGCCAAATTCCTCTGCGATGATGGGTCATAAACGGCCGTGGACGAGCGGATTAGAGCGAAGGAAGCTGCCGCCGCAGCAAAGAACTTGGTGGAAAACATTATGGGAAGATTAAACAGCAAATATAACCTGAAAAGATTGTGGTATGGCCGAAGCCGGTAAAGAGTGTATTGACTGAGACGTCAAAGAAAGGACGCAAACCAAAGTCTGCACGGCACCACGGTCACCGCTGGGAGATGTGAGGTTGGTGATGACGGTGGGAGAGGGAGGAAGGAAAGAAGAGAGAAACCCAAGAAGGAAGTGGGAACGCCATCACTTAATGGAAGCGGTCTAGTCAGCGCAAATTGGACATCGTGGGCGTGTCTGTGCAGCCGGGGATAAGGTGGTACCTGGCTAAGGTAGGATTCACAGCTCCAAACGGACATCAGGACGGCTAGGAAACGTGAAGGGCCGGGGGGGGTGGACTGAAAGTGGAGGAGGGGGAGCGACCGCGATGGCCACGATAGGTATCGGTTAAGGCTGAGGAACGCCGGCGTGAACGGGATGGCGCTCCAATTCAGGCACCGCCAGTCTCGAGATTGGTGACCCCGCCGCCGTGCAGGCCCCCCCGTCGGTGGCCCGCAGGAGCCACTCACAGCGCGGGACGCTTCGCTGGGGCGTTTCTTGGGACGAACCCGAACCGCTGACAGATGCTGAAGCGAAGGCAAATATTTCATGCTTACCACCATTTCCCGCCATGTCCACCATCTCGGCCTGCCGTTCCGCTTCTGGCCGCAGCGCGGGACTTGCTGGAACGCGCTTGGGTGGAATCGAGGCACTCGCCGGCGACCGCGACCCTCCAAACACCCCCATTATTTCTGCTTCGGCCATCCTGGCCATAAGATCGGACGGTTGTCTGCCCGTCATGCTCCATCATCGACCACCACCCAACATCGAATTTGGATCAAGTCGCGAGTCAGCAGCTCTGTATCTGGGAGAAGTGGCGGCTGCAAGGAAACGATCTGACGTCTGCACTCCGCCTAAATTCAGCCTTCTGCCTGCTGGTGGCAGTTATTCAGTACGAACATCGCGATATCCAATACTTTTGACATGCTGACACTTGACAGTTGATGGCATCTCGTGTTGGACTGTGCCGTCCGGCGCTCCTCTGGTGCGGCTTGGCGTGAGGCGGAGGGACTCGAGAGATTGGACGTCAAAGATCAGGAGAAAAGGGGAAAGGGGTCAATAGCGCTTGGACGGGTTCCTGACTAGACCGTTTCCGGACATTTGCGCAATTTCAGCCAATGAGAGCACGCAGAGACCGACGTAGCGAAAACTCACCGTGCCTCAGGCTTCTGTAATCCTCACCGAAAAGAGCGGATAGCGAGATTGCGCACATCTCGGTCCGTGCTCCGACCTGATTTCCTTCGCGAGAGAGTTTATCTGAGAGATCATCGTGATCAGCACAAGATATGAAGAAGCTTGTTTTCTCTTCACTTTCCTATTTCCTATTACCTAACATCAACGATTTCATACGTCACCAGAATCTTGACTCAGCATTCTTGAGACAATGTTTTCAAACAATGAGTTTCGCGCATCAGGGGCTCGATCAGGAAGGAGAGCGCGGCGATCCTTTCCATTTAATGCGTCGGCCGCAATGGGAAGGAGATTATATTGGTCCAAAAATAGACGCTATTGGCTCCTTGGCTCCTATTAATGAGAACGTTGCTTTCTATCATGTCTGGATTGGTTTGAAGGATTGTGCTCGAGTCAGCTGTCCTCATTGGCATTTGTAAGTTAATACCATGGATACCACAAACAAGGAATCCACATCAAATGGAACAAAGTCTTAGTCCAGCTCGCATCGCACCACAATCTTCTGCCAGTGGTTTTGGGGGATTGTGCGCGAGTGAGTATTCCTAGCTTTATTTCAGACTGAGGCTATCGAGGACCGACGCCGGGCTACACATTTACGAAGGAATAAAAGCCATGTCTCTGCATCGGACAATCTCAGACATTGTCAGTTATTCTACTTGCACAAATCTCTGCCAAGTTTCTGTACAATAGGCAGACATTCTTCTACTAGTCACTCTCATTCACGAGGTACTTATGATATCTTTCTCGAGGTTCGGCAGCAATTCTATAAGAACAGTAAACTTGCTACGCCTATAAACATAGATACTATCCTAGCGAGTCCTGCAATCGCTACTTTCTATATATCTCTATCATTGACAGAGATCTTTTCCCTTTTATAAGCAATGTTTTGGCAGTAGCCAGTCACTCTTCTTTCATTTATCAGATATATTAAGAAAAGGCCTGCGTATGTGTGCAAATATTCGCATTTTATCATTTTTCAAAATACGCAAAATAAATCTACTTTTCATTTATTGCAATGCACCTTGTGAATTATCTCCACCAGACCAACTGCATAATTTAGCTCTATTGATGCTCAGATCCTCCCATTCTCTAAGTAAACATTTGGCATGTTCACCAGTGTCAGATAGGTGAGTGAAAGGACCTGTGTCTTGCAATGCACGTGATTTCCGCAAACATTCTCCTCTTGCTTTGTCTGGCTTTCTCTATTTCATCAGCACGCACATTGAATGCTGTATTAATCCCTAATCAACATCGTATGAAGAATGTTCTACTATCATAGGGAGGTTACTGCCAAGTATTTTGAATTGCCTAAATCAATATCCATATTTCTTTCTCTCACTTCCAAGATGCGCCTTCCCAGGACCAACATTATCATAGCCCTAAGTAGAGCACAGACATTGGTCAGCTGCTTGGGATTTGGCAATACGGGGACGATTTGACAGCAATGCAAGAAATGGCAATAATGAATTTCCTTGCCCCGAAAAATACCAAAAGAGCTAAGCAGAATAGATAAAGACATGACTTCAATCCATAAACAATCAGGGGTAAGATATACATCAAATGCCCATGACCCCATTCTCCCATCGCCAACCATGCACCAGCCTGGTGACTAGACTATGTTATTTGTATTCAAATCTCGAAGTTCGTCGCGATTATATACACGCAGGAGACTGCAAGAATCAAGATTTGCGTCGCTCCTTCCTTATCTAGCAAGAAGAGAAATTCTTTGACATCATTATTTGGAAACTTCTCGGCAATTGAAACTCATTGGCTTGCGGGTGAGCAAAGAAGGCAACTTGAAGCGAAAAGTGAATTCTAGTTCCTAACTTTGATCAAAGTTTTTCAAATTGAGAACTAACGACCTAGAAATCTATATATATATCGCGTCGAGCAACTGTCTTCAGTTTTCTTTTTACACCCATTTGATCTGTCTTCACAAACTCCCTACCAGAGGAAGAGTTCGGCGTGCAACTTGGCTATGACCTGATCTTGGAAGAGAGTAAGTGATCTTGTCCGGGTTTGAACGAGATAATCTGTGCCTATAAAATATCAGACAGTCTAACCTAAATAAAAAGATGATTTTATATATTATTTTCATTTGACAGCAGAAATATAAATGACAGTAAATCTAGCTACTCACCCGAATTTCTACCCACCCCCTTTTCCCCTCCCTCTCAGCACGTGATCTCTACCCACAACCCCCCAGTCCCAATTAAAGCATCTGTGATGTTCAATCCTAACGATCCGGCTCCAGCGTTGATCAGAATAGGAATCTTATAATTTAGTCGACCAAAATTCTTCCTATTTATATTCCGTTTTGCAGTGCCCATGGTGCCATTGTAACGAAGTGTCTCGATGTCCAAGTATCTCTTCAAAGCTATCGCAATAATAATGTCTGAAAACTTGATAGATAATGATATTTTAATAAATATTTTGAATTACTCCCGCTCGTATGAAACGATATATAAATGCTGGCTCGTTGATGGATAAGATTTAGCAATTTTGCCCTACCGGAAAGTTTTTCTTTTCCAAACGCGTTCATGCGAGCTGATTCTTCGATGACTATTATGTCTCAGCGTTAGCTTCTACTTCTTCTTCTTCTTCTTCTCCTTCTTCTTCCTCCTCCTCCCCTATAACCAAATCCAACACCTCAAAGCTGCTCCCCTCCCGCCCTCTTTCAAAGCTACAATCTCCATCCAAAACACACACACACTCCTCCAACTTCCACTCCCCATCTTACAATTTTCGGTCACGGGACATTGAGACTTTAAGCTTTTGTTGCACATCGCAATCCAGCGCCTATTTCCCCTCCTTCCAGATTCGGAATCTCGAAATTCCATTTTATTGGAATTCTGATCATCGAGATTCTGTCCATCAGAATCTCTTTTGATAGGATAGACTTCGACTCAATTCTTTCTAATTATCTTGAGAATGATTGGGTACAATTTCAATGTCCGGTTTCAAAGGTAGGTTGCGATGTGCAACAAAACTTGGAAGTCGGGGGGGGCTAAAATGTCTGGTTCCTTATGTCGGGTTGCGACGTGCAACAGAAACTTATTACAATGTCCTACCAGGAGGAGGGAGGGAGGGAGGAAGGAAGAGGAGACCAGAAACGTGAATGTCTGGTTTCTTATATGGGGTTGCGATATGCAACAAAAACCTGAAAGCCTAAAAAGTTGGAAATTATAATGTCTGGTTTTGAATGTCAGGTTGCGATCTGCAACAAAAGCTGGATTTTGAACTACAATGTCTGGTTTATATTGACGGGAAGTTGGAAATTCCAATTACAAACATAATTGCAATATCTGCATCCTTATGTCCGATTATAGCATATAATAGAATCTTAGAAAATATAACTTAGGGATTTGAACGATTGGCTTCCTGGGTAGAAGTGCGATATGCGACAAGATATTAGAAATATGAATGTCTGGATTCTTGTCTCCTATTACAATATGTAATAAAACCTTTTGAGGTTAGAATTAGAATGTCTCTTAATGATTTGAACTCACTTTTTTTCCTTGAATCTAGGGGTTGCGAACTCGCATCCTTCGATTTTTCAAAGTCTGAAATTCTAGTAATATGGTTGAGATAAGAGGGGCTTATTTTGACAAAGACTAAATATGTGGGAGGTGAATCTGAGGGTATGGAGTTATCACGGTCTAAATAAGGCCATCGTGAGTAGGAAGTGTATACATAAAACGATGATCCTGAGTAACTGGTGTAGCTGAGGATATACACAGTATATCACGTGACCGGAAAGGGGTTGCGAGACGCTAGTTTTGATATCTGAGGCGCTAACGACGTGCAACAAAAGTTTTAGATGGTCGTGACTAGACCGCTCCATCCAACGTTTAAGTAAGAGACTGGAGTGAATATACTTCACGAGTCTAGACAATGAAATCTAGGCACAAGGAAAATGTAAGATGGACATTGATGATTGAGCCGCGCCATGCGTCCAAAAGTTCACCATCTGGTCTATAGTACATGCTATATACAGCGCTTCTCAATTCCCATCCTCTGTTGCTCATCCTTTATCCCTCGATTCTCTAATGTTAGCCTCACAACACTCAGCTCGCCCCATCAGCAATTCTCCAAGCTCTCAATGGCAACCCCTGCAACTTAATAGCAGCCGGCTTAATATACCCCCAGAACGTCACCACTCCAATCACCACACAAACAATATTCATGACATAATAACCGTCTCTGGTAACATCACAAATGCCACCTCCTTGAATACAACGATCCTTCTCTGCTGATAAGGCACATGAGAAAGTGTCTGTGACCAAAGGGCCTCGTAGTTTGGAGTCAAGGGTGTAGGTTGAAGATGGTGGGATGCAGGTTGCGGTGGTGAAGAAATCAACGAATTTCAGGACGAAGAACCGGGGGAATGTTCCGCCTAGGTTGGAGACGCTGTTTCTTCCGTTAGCATAATATCAAATAAATGAAGAGACGGATACTCACGTAGCTAAAAGCGTCATATAGGTCCCGCCAATTACCGGATCTGCAATTCTTGCATGGAAAGCTGAGATGGCAACGAACATGACCGTGCTTGTGAATGTTGAGAAGATATGCTCTGCAATCACAACAAGGAGATACCATGTGTCGACGCCATTGCTGGGGAAGATGATAACGGTTATTTGAGCGATGATGGCTGCTATGAGGCGACCCACGAAACCCCAGCACCAGAGACGCATGGGTGTGTATGTTGTAGACCATTTCCCTGCATAATATCCCAAGCCAATCTCAAATGGGAAGTCGATTAGGACAGTAAGGGCTAAATCTTCTTGGCTGAACCCCTTGTCGATGAGCTTAAGGTTCGTGACTGCATCGTTGGCTTGGAAGCCAATCTTAGCGATCAAATGAATGATGATGATGGTCTGGATGTTCTTCAATTTGAGGACACCCCACATCACCTTGTAGACATCCCAAATACCATCTTCGTTTTTGGTCTTCTCTTCCTTTTTCAGAAGAGCGAGACCGAGTGTCACGATTATGTATGCCCAACCCCAGAAAGTAAGATATCCTCCCAATGTCATGACACCCTCTTCCAGAGGCGTCTTTCGGAACCATTTGTTGGCGAAGTCAGGGGAGTTGAAAGCAAGGAAGACAGTATAGGACATAAACTGGCCAGCAGTCAAGCCAACCGTCTGTGCTGTCGAGGCATATGAGATATTGCCTGGGGTCAGGAGTGTCAAGGCCCAACCATCTACTGCAATATCCTGCGTAGCGCACATAAATACCAGGAAGAACCACCATCCTGTAAATCCCCATATTCCAGATCCGCCATCTGATGCTGCGGTGGCCATCATCTGCTTCGCTCTCGACCCAAGCCATATCATCCCAAATCCAGATAACATCTGTATAGGCATGATCCAACTTTTCCGCCTGCCAAGCTTCGGACTCCAGCACGCATCCACAATCGGACTCCATAATAGCTTCAGAGAATATGGGTATGAAGCCAAACTAAACACCCCCAGCGCACTGTACGACAAGTTGTCGCCTTTCAAAATAAATGGCACTGACCCAGTCGCCAATCCCATCGGCACACCCTGCAAGAAGTATAATAGGACTAGAAGTCCAAAATTCCTCCTGTCCTGCATAGGCAGCTGAAAGAACCCATGATTATTGATTGTCGGTGTCCTGGGCACATGTTCATCTAACGAGAACGATTCCCTCGCCATCAAGTTCGCCGTAACGGTGGGAGATTCTATCGAGGCGTTCTTCCGCCTGTATTCCACGTTGCTGTTCATGTTGCCGTTCGCGTGCCCGTTCTCTCCTCCAGTCGAGGAGGCGGAACTTTTGGGCTCTTGCGATCGAGGTCGTCGAGACTTGGTACCCATAGAAGGATCTTCGTCTTCATCCGAATCGGTGGCGAGAAGGTGTGCAGTGTCTTCTTGGGACTTGTGAGAGGAGATGGAACCGTTTCTGTTATGACGTTGGCCAGCTGGAGGCAGCTCTTCTAGTTCATGCGCGTGAGGAAATTGAGCGTCGTGGTGAAGTGGCAGATGAGAATTATGGTGAAGAGAAGGTTGAGAATGGACTGTTATCGAAGGGAGTGTGTCTCCTAGTGGGGTAGGCATCCATGTGGTGTTGTATGGTACTTTAGAGGACTCGCTGGCCTCTAAAGTCCAGGGTACGGGAAAGGTCTAGGAAAGATTAGATCGCCAGGCACGAAACGACTTCAAGCGAACGTGGCCTTTTGGAGAGCGGGAGGCTGATTGGAACAAGACGATAATGCTGATGAATTATTTCGCCATCAAGAGAATGACACATGGACAATTCTTGAGGCAAAAAAAGGGATGCATGGCCTGGATGGAATGTAGATTCGAGGGGGGCTACATGAGACAGAGGACTCGCATCAAAGCCTCCCATCGTTATCTGTTCTCAGCTTACAGTTGGGATTCCCCACTATTTACACGTGCCAGGGCGTTGATGATAAGCGACGACGCGTTGATTTTGAGCAGCGCTCCTCATTGCGATTGAATACGACATCTTTCGCCTTAACTATCGTATTAATTCTCGACTTGATTGTTCAGTATCACCATCGCAACTATGCTACCTTCGACTGATGACTCCATGCTGGAAGACCCTCTGGGCGCACAACTCGACGACGAAATAGCCTCCCTCCAATCCCAAAGTAAACATTCCACTCCTCACGCCCAAAGCGTATCTAACAGATCCAGTATTTTCTCTCAAAGCCCAGCGCAAAACCAAAGTAACAACCATAATCTCCTCACGAACCACACAAGCAACACTCACCCGACTCCGCGCCTCCCAAACATCAACCGCCTCACAATCCTCCCCAGAAACAGACATCTCACCCCTCCTCTCAGCCAGCACCGCACAACTAGCACACAATCAAGAGAATCTCTATCGCTGCTGTGCCGGCATTACCACATTTCGCGTATGCGACCCGGATCCAAACGCCGTGGATGATGGCAACGTCCTCGGGATCAGAATCGATATCTCTGCGTCAGGAAAGTTCGTACGACCATATTATATTATGTTGAACAAACCTTGGGCTGGGAAAGAGTTATTGAGGATTCATAGACATACGGTCCCAGCTTGTATACCGTTATCTGCACTTGCAGATAGATGGCTACCTAATGGGAAAGGAGCTGCTGCTATGACTGAGAAGGGTGCGGCAGTGAAGAAGCAGGATTTGAATAGATTTGTACGTGCGGTGAGGAGGGAGATTGTGGGGTATCATAATAGGATATCGGTGATCAAAGGATTGAGAAAGGGGTTCAAGCTTGACGAGAAGGTGTCGAGGAAGGGAAAGGATAGAGAGAAAGTTATTGCTGATATTAGTGCTGCGGATGCAGAGGCGAAACAGGTCAGGATTGAGTGGGTTGATGGGAGAATCGGGAGGGCGGTTGTGGATGACAAGGGAGAAGTAAAGAAGTGTGTTGTTATTGGGGAAGAGGGTAGGGACAGAGAGGCTGAGAGGAGGGTGTGTGCTGGTGGGATGGAGGCGATCGGGGAGAGACTAAGAGAGGGGATATATTAAGGTTTTGTGGAACATGGTGTTTGGAGTTTATGTGGAATTAGGATGCTAGGTTGGGAGATACCCTACGGAATAGGAGGTGTGATTTGCTTTGCTTTCTCGAATACTCGTTCATTGACGTACTCGCCATATTCGTATTGCTCGATACAAGGAAGTTATGACTGGCTGCTGTTGTCTTCATCGGAAAGTTCCTAAGCCCTTTTCAGACAATTTTCTTTTTTTTTCGATCAATTCACTTGTTCGTTTCTAACTAGTTTTATTCAATTTGGGGGTCTCAAAGGTGGCAGAAAAGAGATCGCAGAAGACTAGGATTAGTGTATAAATATCACATCACATCTCCTCTGACGTTTCTCTGCAATCTCATGTGGCAGCGCATCAGACTGTGGACGAGAATGGTCTGTCTCTGTTCTCTTACAGCAGAGAAAGGTTGATGACATCCAATGTCTACATATCACCTATTCTTCTCATTTTTATGCCTCTTGATAGTCCTAAGCTTTGAGTGGGGGGCAAGATTTTGAGACAAGAAATGACAACGTGGTTGGGAATGACAACAATTGACGAAGCGTTCACGATTCTTCATATTCCTCAATGTCACCGAGTGTCTCGAAATGTACTATTCAACTTCAATGTGTTTTTGTCTTTAGAACACTCTTAAACACATGAGATCAAAGTTTTTCTTCCTGTCCATCCGCTCGAACAAGTCATGTAGAAGTGTACCCGAGGGCTTTCTTCATCGACTCACTCGGATCTTTCTACCTTCTCTCCTAAGCAGTCCTCTTTCTCCTCGTCCTCTGTTCCAAACCATTGGTAAATTACTTTTTATCAAAGACTGTCGGAAAACATCTGCTCGATTTCGTTGTTGTTGTCGTCGATTTCGACCTTCCTCCAAAACAGATGCTGATAGCCAATTAGACTCCGAAACTAATCGACGAGCCACAGTTTCTTCCTCCCAAAATCGCATCCTCTCAGCCTCCAGCCAAGCAGGGCCTTTCTCCGTCCCGTGGCCCTAAAACTCCCCCAAGGTCTTGGCCAAAGGCGGCACACAATGCTTTGTTCCCAGAGTATCCTACCCCACATCAGCTTCTCGCTTCGAGAGCTACTTCTCGAAATTAGCACTCACTTTCTCGCCGCAGCATATACCCTTCTTATTTTTTGGACAAATCCATCTGCCGCTATAAGTCGCATAAAAGAGCTCTTGTGCTGGACCACCTGGATCATCTCCGTTAGCTATGAGATAGAGTTGGATGAGAGAAGGGGAGGTAAACATTTGGTGCCTTGACAGCAAGTGCCTACCAAGCCGTTGAGACAGTTGAAGTTAAGGCCAGAAGCCTCAGTCGTTGCCACTGCGAGAGCGAGAATGAGAAGAGGCGAGACGTGCATTTCTGTTGCGATTTTGCAGTTGAGATGTCTTTTCAAGTGAGCAAACTTTTTAAAAGGACTATGGTCAGTCTCGCAGCGAAGGGGATGACGTGCAGATGCAAGGAGGCGGCCATTTCCGCATGTTCACACGAGCCCCTACATTCCTCGGCTACCCCATTCTGATGTCCTTCCTGTTATTCATCCTGTATCCAGATTTGATATAACTTTTACGGTGCATAATTTTCATCGTCGACGTTTGCCAGTTATCAATCAAATTGAAGTGCGAGATGAATCTACCCTTCTATACCACAATTTTGCCCCACTCTCATCAATAAGGCAGATGGACGAATGTTGTTGCTCACTGGATCTCATTCTCCTTATCATAACGACAAGTTATTTCGCCTTTCCAGTCTCTAAAAGCTTTTAGTATAATCTTATCCAGTCACTTCAATAGTAGGAATCGTGCTAGATTTGGTTTGTTTGCTGGTAATATTCAATATTTTATTCTCGGCTGACGGAGTCTCCCTTGCGCCTCCTGTTCAAGAACTCATCCCTTCGTACACCCAGTCTCAGTTTATAGTGCATTGGTATCGCAGCCCTCCGTCTGATGTATTTCCCACCATGTGTTGTCTTCAGCCTACGCTGCTCAATGGACGAGATAGCTCGTTCCCACGACGGTATTGGTAGTAACATCGAATAGGAACATATACTCCGATCACCATCATTCGAGAAACGGCATGGCAAATACATACCACTCAACTGACTCCCCACTAACTTAAGGTACAAAAGAATCCCCACTAGTCGCTCGCTCAAGATACATGGGCCATTCACGGACCCGACACAATCTTCGACGCAATACAGCTCCTCGTCTGGCCTTGCTGAAGCGAATTTCTCTCATCAGCTCTTTGAATTAAAGTCCAAGCGAAGCTATGCCACCTACAGTCTTATCACAGCAGTCTGTTACGAAATGTTTATGCGAGGCATCCGTAGGTTTGGTTGCTTTATGACCTGCATTTCTAGTTCAGCACGAGACATTTACTCCTAGGATAAGAGTATGGCGTTGAACCAAAACATACAGAGATTGAAGAAACGACATTCTCCACTCAAATCAGTGAAGCAGGTGAAGCAGACGTCAACGGCTGAGGCCGTTGTCGTTGCAAGTGCAAAGGTGAGGAGAGATGAAAGATGCATCTTGACTAAGAATTTGAAAGTTTACTTGGGGCTTGAAAGACTGTTGCGTTTTTGCATTTTTTTCTACAGGAGCTGTAACAATAAATACTTGTTTGGGGTCTCACAGAGATCGTTGTCGGTACACCACATCCCTCGTGGCTTGCGCTGTAGAGTATAGGAACGAGAAAGTCCACTTTATAGTGTCACACAGCATCTTCAATTACGTCTCTTTATAGCGGTGATTGCTGAAATGAGCTCCAGGAGTTGAAAAACCTGTAACTGTCGTGGGCCGCGGGGCAGATCACGTGAAGCAATCCACTTCAGGACTGTCACTCGACGATGACTTCGAAGCAAGGAGAGACAACGCGCTCCCACGACATTCCGCTTCGGGGTGTTTGTCTCCTGTTTGTGCTTACTAGTCATAATTCTTAGCTGAAGTTCAGCCCTGAAGTTTGGGCTGACCTCCTTATATTGCTGACAACAACATTGGAAAGATAATTTAGACGCCAAGACGTCGAAGAGTTAGGAGCCTATGTGTTGGCTCTAAGACCTCCACCCTTTTCACCCTCGCCAAGAAAATTTCTTAAGGGGTCACGCGGAGGAGGAACTCCACAAAAGGGGCGCTCCCGGCTAAACAACTCGTGAAACGCCTCGGCTCAAACAGGCAACTCCTCTCTTCAGCTCCGCGCTACTAAACGAATCCTTCCTCCCAACTTCTCCTAGCACTTCCAGTGTAGAGACGCACCGGTTCATCATGATGGCAAATTTCACATTCAAAAGTTAGGACGCGAGGCATTACAAATTATCAAATAAATATTTCCTCCCTCATAAGCTAAACTGATTGTACCGCCGACATGATACCTCGATCAAAAGTCCTTCGAGCCATCATCGCGTCACAAAACAAGTAGAAAGTAATTATGCTTGGTACTGATGCTGTCGTTCAATACCTCAGTCCTGCACAAATGCATTTGTACAAGAACTTGTTTGTTCTTCCCGAACAAATTTTCCCCAATCCTTTTTCAGTCCCAAAAATGCATGCAACAATCCTACCAATGCTTGACTTCCGTTCGATCAGACAACATTTACAACATAGCAGCAACTAATCCAACAGCCATCATCGCACCGCCAACCTTGACGGATCCGGCACCACCGGTGAAGACATACGGGCTGGTGGTGTTCTTTGGTGGGGCAGGGTAGGAGCCTGTGGATGAAGCAGCGCCATATGGCTTAGAGGTGACGCTTGGGCACTCGCTTCCACCGGGGCAGCCAGCAGCGGGAGCCGACCAGACCGGGGAAGAGGAAGGAGAAGCAGAAGCAGTGACGGTGATGACGGAGGTGATGTATGAGGGGACGCAAGTCGAGATTGTCATGGTTGAGAGGACGGGGCTGGATGCGGGGCCAGCGGGCTTGCTCCAGGATGAGACTGGCGCGGCCCAGGTGCTGGTGGACGCTGGTGGGGGAAGAGTGTAGATACTTGATGCTGGGGTGGTGGAGATGGGGCAAGAGGTCGTCAAGGTGAGGACGGTGGAGGTCTTGGATCCAACGGGGCAGTTGGTCACCTCGGGAGGGCAGGAGGTGATGGTGTATTCCTGGGTGGTGTAAATGGTCGAGGTGGTCCAGGGAGTCTCGATTGACTCAGGGGGAGAGGTTGTCGTCACTGGGCAGGAAGTTGTGGAGGCGATGACGGTTGTGGTCTTGGAGCCAACTGGGCAGTTCGTGACTTCAGGTGGGCAGGAGGTGATGGTATACTCCTTGGTCTCGTAGACAGTTGAGGTGGTCCATGGTGTCTCAGTGGTGATTGGGGCAGATGAGGTCGCAGTCTCGGTCTCGGTCACTGGGCACCTATTCATAATAATTGAGTCAGCCCAATGATCACATACTGCCAAATTCAGAGGTGTGGTCTTACACTGTAGTGTACAAGCTGATGATGTCGGTAGTCACGGATCCGAGTTTGGCAGGACAATCAGTCACTGTTGGGGCACAAGAAGTGACGGTGTAGACTGAAGTGGTGTACACTGTAGAAGTGGTATTCTTTTGCCAGTGTGCGCTGGCAACGGCGGCGAGCCCGAGGGCAGAGATAACTGAGGCCTTCATTTTGAAAGGGGGGGAAATTGATCTTGAAGAAAGTTTCAAAGAAGAACAATTAGAGAGTGAGTAAAGAGTGTAACTGTATCGGAGATACAACAAAAGAGTGTGGTGAAGTGTTTGCTTGGAGAGGGAAGGAAAGAGAATCAAACAGCCAGGAGAACCTTATATACCTATCTCATATTGCGATCCAGAGGAAAACGCGGAGTGGGCCTTACCGACCGGTTCGTGATGTTACCTCTCCACTCCTCAAGCGCATTCACGTTCTATTTCCACAAGTCACGTTCAAAGCTAAAGGAAATTGCTGTGATCGTATTCCGCTGCATGGCCCTAAAAAGGGGTATGCTAAGGCTATCGCTTAAAAAGATCGCCACCGGAAGAAGTTTAGCAGCGCCAGTGAACCCAAACGACTGGGTGTGCTCGTTTCCGCAGAAGAAAAATATGCGGGGAAGCTGCAAATTACCCCTGACGCCGTCTCTGGAGCCGCTGCCACCAGTGGCCTTTAAGCATATTTGACTAGCGTAACAGTTGCGATCCGCTCGTACTGCATCGCATCAGCTCATCCGCCCATGTTTTCCGCCACCCCTCGGTGATTGACTTACGAGACAGAGCCTACGAGTAATTTCGCTAGAGAACAAATGAAAGAACACGAAAAAAGCGTGGAGGATGTGCTGATGACGAAGGAAGTATGGTGAAAGAAAACGTCAAGTGATTGGTTCATGCATTGGCGCTCGAAAATGGTGCCGGAAGGCTCTCAACTTCTCGTCGTGGAGCTTGCCGTCATTCCGTATCTTTCCTTCCATATAAATCTTGCCGCTCGGTATCTAGACTCCTGGGGAAGGACTCAGGAGCGCCAGGGAGCTCTTTTGTTAATACCCGATGCTATTATGCTTCCATCTGGGCTTCGCCTGCGCTTTTTCTCCCTCTCCAGTCCGTTGTGCTGACCCAGTCTCGATCTTGTTACTGATCTTGTCACTCGATCCGTCGTCTTTCGGCCGTCTCTCTGCTTTTTGTGATCGCTCTTCGTCTTGTTCAAGATGCCCTCTGTGGGAGCGGGATCACTGAACAGCCCGCATGTGTTGACGGGCCATCCTGCATCTCTCAGTTTGCTGGGCTCCAGTATCATGTCCAACGGCATTCCTAAGGTCCAATACCATCTGCAGATCTTAAGGTCCTCGCCAGACTTCACAGGAGATGCTAGCGCATGCAGGAAGTCCTCCGTGAGCTCCACTGCATCGATATCAATGAATGCCCACGGTATTTTCTTTCCGAGATCGTCGGCCCGCTTCATACGCTCAGCCAATCGATCTCCTTTTCCTTCTGGACGTTGCAATATTCCTTTGTATGGCTTTCCAGAGCGGGTAATGCCTGGATGAGCGATGTGTGCTCGACGTACGTCCTCTGCTGAGAATTCGAGCGCGATCTCTGGATTGTGAGATTGTGCGTATTGAGCGACGACCCAGTTGCGAGTGTGAATTTGTTGGGGATTTTTATCGAGCATACGTGCGACTTGCGCAATCTTGTCGAAAGTGGCCTGCATCTTGACGTGTTCTTGACGCGGCGGTTATTGATACTCGATGGTATGTGAAAATATAGGTTATACAATGAGACGGGTGTCGAAGATGATGTTGTTGTATTCCTAGCGATGGCTGATCGTGGTGTTGTTCTAATGGGAGTCGTGGACATCCTTCTTCATTTCATTTCTGGATACCATCTTGACCTGCTCTTTCCCTTCCTGCCCGCCAGCGCCATTATTCCATCTGGGAAGGTCCTCAGGTGGCCGACCAAGAAAACGATGCAATGCGCACATTCCGCTGTTTTTTTTTGCGACTGAACCTCCGAGGGCTTCTCTTGGTTCGTCGTCAACCTGTCAACGCGCACTCGTCGCGCTCAGCGTAATGTTCAGAATGGGCCAGAACGGCCTAACGAACGATCAATAAATATCAGAGCAGATCAGAGCAGCACAGGAAACAGGAGGGAGATGCACTCGCATCTTGCGCGCACTTGAGCGCGATGACAGTCGATAGTTGATGGCGGTCAATTGATGAATTGACTCGTTTTCACGTCGCAGGACGTTCAAGATAAGATGTTGATGGAGGAGGGAGGGATGCCCCTGAAATTGGGTGCTCGGCTAGCGGGTTGCGTCAGAACTGCCCTGAAGCACCAATCGCACCTTTTTGGGCGGTTTTCTTATCTCTTCTTGTCCTTCTCATCCCTTCTTATCTCTTTTTATCTTTCACCATCGCATCGATTTTGTCGAATCAAGCAGCACATCTTCGCGCACCTTACATTGTGCTCTTGGTGAAATCCCAGACGGCGGTTCCAGATGTCGCGTTGACGCTTATTTGGAGCTCGACTAATGTTTCATCGTCAGAGTGCATTGGCTTTGCAATCTGTTTGGTTCTTTGGACAGGTTTTGGAACCCGTTAATGGAGAAAAGAGGGTCAAGGTGATGAGTAAGTTTTATTCCCAACGCCAACAATCATAATAAACTCCATGACGCCCACACCTGCTCCCTCAAAATTTATAGATCTGACTCCTGGTATACCCAAGCTCGCCCAAGACCCCACCTCCACGCCTCGAACCCAGTAACGACGCTTCCATTGCCGGTGGACCGCATACAAACACTTTCTCACTCTTATCCTGAGAAGTTGACATTACTCGGCTAAGCAGTTCCTTCGTGACGTATCCTCTTGGATAAGGTGAGCCTTCAGAAGGATTGCTGACCGTGTAGACAACTTTGAAGCGACCTGGAAACCTCTCCTCGAGCTTTGCGAACTCATCTCGGAATAGAGCATCTCTGTCGTTGTTGATGCCGAAGACGAGAGTGACTTTCGTCTTCTCTTCTGGGTTTTGGAAAATCCCTCGGATCAATTGATACATTGGAGTTATTCCCCTGGAACAGAATACTGTTAGCATTTATTTCATATGAACTACTATGCGAAGTTTGAGGCGAGAGGCGTGGATGCACTTACGCGCCACCGGCAATCAGGGTGATCTGGTTGAATGCATTTGGCTTCCACGAGTAACCTCCGATGGACCCAAGAAAGAATAACGAGTCTCCCGGGGAGAGAGAGTGGATGTGGGAGCTCGCTTTGCCTTTCGGGTACTTTTTGATAGCGAGATCGAGGAAACCTGGCTCGGCTAATGCTATCTATCAGCTTCGAATTCTCTGACAGAGACTGGAAACATACCTAAGTCACTCACAGGCGTGTACGGCCTGACCACAGGGAAAATCTGACCAGCAGGTCGGGAGAAAGTTAAAACAGCAGCTGCAACTCGTCAGATGTCTCTAATAATAGATGAAGGAAACATGTTAACTCACAAGTAAGTCCGAGTCCAGTAACTGCGCTTTCAGTAGGTAGCTTGAACCGGAAACGCTTGGTGTCGTGACTGAGTTCCTCGACACTGTCCAGACGCAACGACGTCAATGCTGGACCTCTTCCGAATACCCTGGCTGGACCGCTTTGAGTTGAATATTTGGAGTAACTGTAGATTCCTACCGTTGCCAGAACTGCAGCTACCGCGAGAGGTGTGGAGATCACCTGACTGCGCAGGGTGTAGCGTGGCGTGGGAAGCATCCTGAGTGTGAGAATTCAAGCGCCTGTTGCGGAGGGGTTAATTGGTGGAAAGGATCGGAAATCTGGGAGAACTGTTGCTAGACTTGTCAAGGGATTGTGGAACGGATATATGCTTGAACTTGTCTGTATTGACTTCGATTGTTTTCAGGGGCTCGAGGATTCTCTAGATATATAGTTCTAACTCGACACGCAAAAGTAGTGCCCCGATCTCCGATCATTCTTATAATTGGGAAGACGGCCAGGACTCTGTCGCGAGGCCGATATCAGGCAAAAGTCAGGCAGATGTCAGACAATCCTTCGAAGGGATAATGGATCGCGACGGACTTCACGTCTCGTCGGACTCCGATGCTTGGCAAGCGAAGCCGCATGAATCCGAGTCACGTGCCACGAGAATAGGCTACCCAAATACATCGCTCGGAGAAGATACTCAGATGCATTTTGTCTCAAGTCTAAGATCAAATCTAAGAGTTGCTCTCGTAAACATAGATTCTCAGATTCTTTTCCCTTAGATTCATCAGGAGTTTTTGCTCTGATACGCTCTCTGCGCCGCCCTAGTTCTACCAGTCACGACAGAACGCGAAAGAACCTCCTCTCCAAACATGTACCTATCTTTCATCAACTCTCATCCCATCCCATCCCATCCCATCAATTCTGGCTAGAATCAAGCAGCATGCTCCTTGAATTATTAGCAATACTTCCTCAATACAAGTGTCGTGCCAGATCGCAAGGGCAACTATGTCGAAAAAGCTGTTCTGCTGTGCGACATCGCCAGAAACTCAAGAATTAAGATCATAAGAGGATCATCCTATCAACGAAGACTTCTTTACGATTTGGGCGTTCTAATACTTTCTTATCCCACATATCCCACATTTATAGGTCACATTTTCTTCACAGTCTTCTGTCAGCGCGATCCTTTTTTCAGCTGTTGTTGATTCTCGTGATTCAGCCTTATGGCAAGGCTTCATTCTTGCAACCCATCCGGCTAAGTAATCTCTCTGGCCGGACAAAATCACTATGACCGAAGTCCGAAAGCGCATTACTCAAATGCCTGGCGTGGAAAGCCTATCAAGACTGCATTGTGGTGATGGCGTTGTGTAAATAGAGCATTTCAAATAATATACTCGATTTTGCGTTTTGGTGTTTTGGCCCGTGTGTAGTCAATTCTGACTAGCACTGGTGAACCACTTATTACTCGGGCTATCATTATACCACTGACATGTTTTACCGGGTTGTCAGACTTGGTCTGGAGGTTTGTGGTGTTTCTACCATTCTACTTAGGTGGGGAGAAAGTCATTCTCTTGGCATTTCATTTGCACTTATACGAGTTTTACAGCTCCCTGATGTTTCGCAGCGTTGATCGCGATGTGTGTTCTCTGCCAGGACTAGATTTCACTGTGGCTTGCTGGTGCCTCCCCAGCGTCCTTCTGCACTATATTATCTTATCACACTTGTGTCACCAAAAATTCTCGGGCGCCGACTACCGCACAATGTTGGAAAAATTAGAAAATCTTTAAGGAAGAATTAATTTTATATGTCACGACCTATTCAAGCTCCACTAATCGTACACGACACCGACTCACCCTACAAGGACTCCTATGATGAAGAGAAGGTCGTCACATTGTCGGATCGGTATTATGATCAGATGCCAAACCTTTCAGCCTACTACCTCAACAATATTCTGAATCCTGACTCGCCAGAGCTGATACCGTATTCGGCACTTCTGAATGACAAGCAGAATGTGATATTGAATATCATCTAAAGAAGACTTATTGCGGATCATCAATTTTGCAACTTCCTCTCAGATGTACCTGCACTTCGATGACCATGAGTTCGAAGTTATCGAATCTATGGCGTCTATACACACCCTCTAACATTCGAGACGTTCTACATTGCAGTGGCGCAGCGCTATGGAGTACTCCTAGGGACAAAGAAGACAAAACTATGCAGTTCTTGCGAAGCTTGACGAGACAATGTTTGATAGATATCTAGGCATACCAGATGAAGTAATTCGAATGTGAATGCCTAGTTAGTGTATGATCAATCCCTGCCGCTGCCGCTTCCAATGAAGATGAGCCTTGACACCTTCAACTCGACCGTCATTGAAGATTTTACGTTAGTCTCGTATGACAATGAACCCTTACTCCAAAACCCGCCTCAGACATTCGTATTGGAGCTTAGCCTCTTCCTTCAAGATGGCCAAACAGGTGAGTCGTCTCAACACTGTTCAAGTCGTAAGCTGATGGCATGGCAAAGCCGGATTCAACGGCATCACGTGGCTTCCGCAAAAAGTTCCATCCTTCTTCACAGCTTTCACAAGCGGAAACACAGCGACCGATAATCTCACAGACGGCGTGAACGCACATGCCATGGTGCTTAACTACAACGAACTCATTAAAGTAATAATCAACAACTTCGATGTAGGCGGCTACCCAATATACATCTACGGTCATGCTCCTCAGCTAGGTAAGCAATCCTCCCTCTTATTTCCCATTCGACATCTTAAACACACTCTAAAAAACAACAGCCGCAGGATCTTCCACGAAACCTATGATCGCTCAAAAGGGAAACACAAATACAGTACATATTCCCACGCCAACCCCGCGCTCAATACATCATGCCAGCATCCGACGCTCATAGGCTATAATCGCGGTGCTATACCGATGCCTAGATCCCAGTCAAGCATGACACATTTATGCCGGCTACAGGTGGATATATCGCGATTCGATTCCGCACAATAATCCCGGGGTATGATTCTTCCATTGCTACATGGATTGGCACAACATTGCTGGTAAGCCACTTTCAATTTCATATCTTCTCATCCTACTCCATAGGCCTCGCATTTGTGGATTTTGGACTCACGCAAGGCAGGCTAACACCAACATTCATCGAGACCTCTCTCGAGCTTCAAAAAGCAGCAGTATGTCCCTTTTGCTTCAAAGGAAATTTCCTTTAAATAGAACATGCCGGTTTCTGGGAACACGGCTAGGAACACAAAGAACTTCTCAGATCTTGCGGGTGCGGTTACGAATTGTCTCCCACTGCCGTTGTTCACGGGCACCCCTCCAATTTCGAATCAGGCTTGGCATTAATGTTTTGTGGAAGCTGGTTTCATGCATCGAGGACATTGATATGTCCTTTAGAACGCTTTGTTTATACCTCCCCTTGTGCTGCGCTGTTTCAATTCAATAAAGGCCGCTTTAGTTACAAACAATTTAGATAGAAAAGTCAGGGAAGCTTGACAAACATTTATATAAGTGGGGATCATGCTTGAAAAGTTCTTTGAAAGCATAATAGAATGTGGCATTGCCCTTGCTATACTTCTTCACTTCACATTCTCCTCCCCCTTTATTCAGCTCGCTTTGATTAGTTACATACTAACGTCTAGCGTTATCCCCTCATTCACCTCGCTTCAAGAATCTGCCGTGAAGCGTACTCCTTTTTTCACTTCACTTTCGTCTGGAGTTATTCACACTAACTTTTCGCTTCGAAAATCTGCCCACAAGCGTTGCCCCTTTTCACTTCACTTTCATTAGCTGCAACTAACGCTATCCTCCCATTCACCTCGCTTCGAGGATCTGCCGTAATGCGTCACCCCTTTTTCACTTCACTTTTGCTTGCTCCTGCATCGCTAAAGCCCCCTCGCGTAAGCCCCCTCGCTTAATGTTGAAGTCACAAAGACAATCTATGAGGTCTTGCCATAACTAAGCTGGATTGTACAAAACAAGACAATGTATAGCATGCGCCATACTCAAGTTTGAATGTTCGTTCAGCATAGAGCATGAAGTTACTTTAAAGTTATGTAAAATCAAGTCGCATATTAGAGAATATAAAGTATTTATTTAAATACATTATAAATAAGATAAATGTTTGTCTACAATAAAGGAAGATTACATTAATAAGGTATCTATAGTCAGGTCACACATTAGAGAAAGCAAGATAATTATTCAGAAATATTGTAGTCTAGACTCCTTTTGTATAATAGCAAAAAGCATTAGGCAGAATGTGCCAAAACTAGGCTTGAATATTCGTTCACTCCAAAGAACGACACTACTTGGGAGATTATAAGCAGTCAAATCGCACATTAGAGAACATGTATACACGTCATAGTACAAAGTACTTTTGCAAAATAAGAAAGAGCTATATGTGAATACACTATAATTTGATTTAAATGTTCGTTCACTTTGAATAGCAATATTACTTGTAATACTATGTACAGTCAGGTTGTACATTAGAAGAATTATGAACGCGTCATAGCCCAAAATGCTTTTATGTAATAGGAAAGAGTAATTTGTGAACGCGTTATAATTGGGCCGGAATAATCGTTCACTACAAAGAACGAGGCTACTTACATTAAAGGAAACGAGGTGATTACAGACGAAACGAGGTGATTACGGACGAAACGAGGTGATTGTTAGAACGTGTCATAAGTAGCAGCCTTTCCAAGTATAAAGTTCTCATATCTCCCACACTTTCTTCTTTTTACGCATACCAATATCAACACAGACATTGGCTGTGTGTGCTTCTACCATTTGCTTCCAAACATCCAGCTCCTACTATCGCAATGTCTGCCACCAATTCCGTTATTGACGTAGCCGAGAATGTCGAAGCTGAGCTTCAGACATCCTCCAATCCTCCAATGTCCGTCCCGGGTACCGTTACCAACGACCCCCAGAATGTCGGTCCTACTCCTGAGTCACCAGCTCTTACCACGATCACCCAACTGGTAACGTACAATATGGCAAGCAGAACGATCGTCCTGGCCACGGACATTGATGTTGCGGAGCTAAGTCGGGTTTCGGGTACTGACAATCCAGGTAGCAAAGCACTTCAACTCGGAACGGACATTGGTCAAACACTAACAGTATCCCTATAGTAACCATCCTTGCCATTCCCTACAAAACATTCTACGATAGGCTTGAGGAAGATCGCATCAACAATAGCCAAGGGCTTATGTGGGATCTGATGGCTTTGAAGGACATCGAAGAGCTCCTCCTGATTGTCAAAGGCGACATCTCGAGCCTTCCGAACCTCCCCATCCTCTGCGCTCCCACTCAATCTCCTGCCGAAATACTCGATCCAGACTACGAATACTGGGGTCAAGTTCATACAGTATGTACCAGTATCGATATCAGCACCGCCACTTGGGAGAAGTTGGAGGAGGAGGCTGATAAGCAGTTGGAAGGCTACAAGGTCTATGCCGAGATGGACGGGGAAGAGGAATCCGGCGATGAAGAAACTGCAGCGATTGTTGCGTGGGACGTTCCTTCAATCACATTTGTTGAGGTCTTGGAGCCTGTTGCTGAGGGAGAGGAGAATACCGAAGCATGAATTGAGCATGAGCATAGAGGGGAGTGGCACTTTCAAGTTCTTTCAGCATGTTTCGGACGGAGGAAAATGCAGGAGTATAAATGGGACAAGAGCATCAAGGGCATGGTATGTTAAAAGGGTTGGGAGAAGAGAGTCTTACATCAACATAGTATTCTGAGTCAAATCTCGAACTCAGTAAATGAATGGCCCTTCAAAAGTGATATCTCGCTGCAGCTTTCCCGTGATTCAAAAGAACTTTGATTCATACAAGGCCAAAAAATCACAAACATCCTAGTCAGTTAAACCTGCAGAGATAAATATTCGTCTAGATACACATCAAAATCTTCACTCGCGCCAGATAAAAATGTTCGTCCTACGGTTGTTACAGCACCTCAAAATCACTAATCACAAGCCTATTACTATGAAGGCACTTCCACCACTCACAGGAAGCCTTGGGTGCCGTTCTTGCGAATCTTGATGCTCATATTTTACGGTTGACGAACGCCCTCCGTGTTGATCTTTCTTTTGCCGGACAGGTTGCCAGATATTCAACATCGTCCGTTTGAGGCCCCACCTACCCAGAGAATTGCCGCCCCTTGGATCTGCTTTGCTAGTATCTTCGATTCTAGCACGAGAGCCAAAGATAGATTTCTCTGCCTTATGCGCTCTATCTGTCGAGCTAGATTACGAGAAATTATCATAGAACCCAATCAAGCTTTGGTATCTAAGGGAGATGACATAATGTTCTCTTTGCCCGGAGATCCCAACTACTTAAGGATCGACAATCAGCGAGGCAGATGGTATAAATTCGTTACTGATATCCCCCAATTGGTCGATCCACGTTGGCAATATACAGACGCAGAGTATGATCGCGTGGTGAAGCCTATAAGAGAAGATTGGGAAACAATCGGGTCTAAGATGTTCAATGCGTTTGAGCAGACGAGGCGTGAGAAATGTAGAGATATAAATAGAAACATATACCCTACTCAATCGCTTATTTTCTTTTTGATGAATCGATCTTGAGTGGTATTTTGAGGTCGACGATCAAGTACAGTGTTGGTGTGACCCCTGAGATAAGCGAGGCGGGGTTAGCGAAAGTCAAAAGTGCGGTGAAGCAAATTCTCTGCAAAACATGACAAAAACGACCAAAGAGGAAAAGGAATATGCCCTCGGACGGAATCGAACCTATTCAGCCATTAGATTTTGTATTGATGCTGTTGATCTTTATGACGTACCGGCAACCTCGTCATATACCTCTCGGGATACTAGTGACGCGCTCTACCATTCTGAGGAGACATTAGTAATGAATAACGAAAGTAATGTTATTATAACTTACGAGCTACGAGGGCTTTGAATTTGATTGGTGGGGAGAGAGTTGTTTATTAATATCTATATAGGAGACGCCGCACTCGACCCGTCGGTCCTTCTGCTGATGCCTTAGGGTCAGATGCATAGGGTTCATGCACTGAAAATTTAGTGACAACGCCTAAATGGTTAGCGATGAAAGGCCTGCCACTTGAAACCTTACCGCTAACTGCTATCAAAACTAGCATAAGCGAGGCAGACAACTAGCACATGCGATTGAACGGTCATGAGGAGTTTCGCCGTTCCTCTTACGCATGAGAGGGCATGCTAAACAGACACTTCAAAAGTTGATGAACCTTCTGCAAACGAGGACGCTCCTGAACCTGCATGATGGAGGTCATCCACTTCAGAAAGCCACAATGCCGAGCAAGACTTTGAACAGAGAAGGCAGAGCGTTTATTTTAAGGCTGGGAAGTTTAAATTATGAGAGGTGGGTTGTGTGGAGTAGAGGAGGATATTAAAGCCGACTTTTGTAAATTTCCTAAGAGGGACGGGGGCGTGTTTGGGGATGCAGCAAGTTCGGGACCCCTACATTCTATATTTACTCTTGCAATACATGCTTACAAGCTTTGGCATGATAGACTTTATTTCCTAGTCTTATGTGAGATAAATAAACATTTATTATATTTATAATCGTCACCCAATTTTGATTGTGAAGTCGTTGACATAGGGCTAGATGTTATCTATGACAGCGACCAATTCATAATTGGAATAAAAAGCAAAACAACGGTTAACGGCCATCGCTGTGAACTACAGAAATTAAATGATGACACTATTGCATTCCGTCTCAGAGGTTCTCCACCTCGACTATGCTTCCATGTATAGTTCGTTTGCCATCAACAATTAGTTGACTGCCCTTCTTCATCTTCACACTTCCCTTCGCCTCGAAGTCGCCACGAACATGCAATCTACCATTCAGCTTCAGCGCACCAGAAAGGTAGAGGTTCCTAAAATTGTCAGCAATCGTCCTGTCCATGCAAAGAAAACTTACTCAGTGATCATATCTCCTTCAATCACACATCCTCCACTGCAATCGATCTTCCCACCGACCTTCACCATTCCTTTATTATCAAAGCTTTGAATTTTGACGTGTCCACTAGACTTCACGTCTCCTCCGATCTCCACCCATCCCCTAATCGTGACGTGTCCACTAGCCGAGACCTTGCCGACGATGAAGACACCTAGCTCTCCGCCGTCAAGGCTGACGCTTCCACTCGCATCGACCTTCTCTCCGACATGGATGCCATTTTGAATCCTGGACCTGTCAATAAAAGAAATAGTAGAAGTTCCAGGAACCTACTCAATAGAACCACTAGCATCAACCTTTCCACCGACCTTCACCCTATCCCTCAAGGTAATCTTACTACTGCTATCCACCTTTCCTTCAACACTAATATCCTTCTCCAACAAAATCCATGACGAAGATGATACTTTCCCGTCAACAATGATGTTCTTCGCTAAGGTGACCGAAGAACTCGACTTCACAGGTCCAAGGACATGTAATGGCCCAGTGAGGTTGACGGCTGTATTAGCATTAATGGCATTGGATTCTGGAATTCTTGCAGCGGGAGTAAAGGCTGGTAAATTACTGCTTTCAAGATTTTGGGCACTCGAAGGAGGGATATCACGTGTTGATGACGAGGTCACGCTGTCCGTTGGTGTGTAAGGTGGGGGATGCTCGGAGTCGAAATCTGATTCCGAATATGCTTGATCTTGGAGGATTGGGTTTGGAAACGGATTTGTCGTTACATGAGGAGGTGCCGGATATCCATCCTGCGACGGTCCCTTCGCATCTTTCGTATCGCCGGGGATAAGCGTCATTTTGGGCGTTGGTGATGATGGGGCTTCTTTGCGGAGCTTCATGGATCGTATCAGCGAAATAATGTATAGAAGGCTATGAAGAGGACAATACTAACAGCTCTTGTGGAAATAAGGTCGTTATATAGGGTTAAGATGATATATCATGACATGATGGCGTCGATAGGAAATGGGTGATGCGCGGCGAGGCTGAAGCTGACGCAACCGAGGCGCAAGCAGGTTCTGCGGAGCGTCCAATGACCGCGATGGAATTGAGCTGCCTGATTTTGCTGTCGCATTGTGTATTGAGTCCACGTTTTTGATCGGTAGGCAATTGACGAATCAGGAGTACTAATTTCACTTTTTTATATCAAAAATAAAATTGATGAGGAGTGACGCGGGCTACCTAAATTAAGGCTACTATCACGTGACGGGTCCTTGGCCCTGAGCCTCTGTCCAAAACGAAAGAGCTCTCTTCATCGTTAGCATAATGTTCCCAAGCACAACAGATTGTGATAGTCAATGCAGCAATCCACGCTACTTATATAATTCCACAAAACTTAGGCGCTAATAGAGAGTCTTCATCACGTGACTATAATCAAACTTTTGTTGCACATCGCAAAATAAAAATGTATGACGGTTCTGAGACGGTCTTAGAAGTTTGACTGAAATTGATCTTGACGATCGAGAGTGTTTGACGTCTGCAAAATTTGGACAGTCAAGCAAGTTGGACGTCTGAATTCTGGACGGTCTTAGTGTGGAGTTAAAATTTGCCCACCCGTGGCCCTGACCCGTAATGATTAGATTCAGCTGTGAAATCTAGAAACAATTTCCAAGAATGTTTACTTCCTCATGTCTTGGGGTCTTGAATATTTGAGTGTGATACAGCACCTCGCAGCCTGAAATGCTTCAGGGGCAACATGAGATTCTCTGACACACATCATACTTTCATGGAAGGGGCCCTCAACGTCATGAATTTGAGTTTTAGTGCATAGCTGTGTTGAGAATTGATTGTCACAGAAGGTCATGTCAAGAGTTTCATCAGTTGTCTAGACACAGACAAAAGGATCATCAAAATACCAGACTGGATCCCCATCGACACTCAACTCAGTCTGAGTATACCCATTTCCCATAAACTGAAACCTATTCTTGGACCGATACGTGATCTCATAATCTTCATACCGCACATTCTTCAACATCTCAAAATAGTGAAGGCGACTTCCAGGATAGATTGCCGTGACAGGTCCATGCATCTTCCCTTGCTTGAACCACGATCTGCAAGGGGACGACCAGACCAGGCGTTTCATCAGCTCATGAGTGTGCTGATACAGCTCTTCAGTAGCCTCCATCTTGGGCTCAAATGCTTTGATATTCTCTGTTTGCATTTTCTCGATCATTTGGAATAGGTACCGAGTATGCCATTCCAATATTGGGAGAATTGAGCTATGGCTTGCAGGTCCATTGGGCCCAATAAAGACTGAAGTAGGGTCAGTGGGTCCAGGAGTAGTGGGAGTAAGAAGTCTATCCTTACAGAACAAATTCGGAAAGTTTGGAGCTGTAATGCTCAAATAAGCCTTCGGAGCTTGGCCAAATTGGACCTTGATGTTCGCGCCAGTTCTACCAATAACCTCAAAGTGTGGCGTGAAGGAGACATCAAATCCAGTTGCACAAATGACAACATCCACGATGTGTTCGTTGCCTGATTCGTCAATCACTCCTTTTTTTGTGAACTTAACAACAGATTTTGTGACAACTTGGACGTTTTCTTTCGTCAGCGATTGTAGATAACCTGAGCCTGGAGTCATTCTTCGACAGCCGAGATCAAAAGAAGGGATTATCTTCTCTGTTAGTACAGGATGGTTGTTGAGTTGTTCTCTCATGATATCAGCGACCAAGTCACGAGATGACTTCTGATCCTTGCTTGTTCTGTGCATCTAGTGTGTGTTACTTAGAGACCTTCGTCGAGGTGGAGCAATCTACTAGTGTGAAACGCTTGTTGAGCTCCCCTTCTATATCACGGCTATACTTAGCAAGTGCAGCTGGACCTTTCCTGAATTCTTCCAGCTGCTCTTCTGTGTCTGTAGATAAGTCAGAAATAGAAGAAGAAAGAAAGTTGGTTACTGGAATCTACATCTGAAATTGGTTCCCCCTGGTCCAGCGTATTTCGCTCCGAACCCTGTGGTAATCCACGCCGATGAGCGTAAGAACGGGATCAGTTTGCCAACAACTGTTTAGGTGAGCCTGTCTTCTCTATATATTTGACCGCGGCAGACCTGGCTGGATCTTGGGGATAATTTGGACTATAACGAGTTAGTACTTTCTTGTGGAGAGAGTTCGGGCTCGGAGGGGTAGAAAGGGGAGCTCCAGCACAATGAAATCATGGAACAATAACCAAGGAACAGATCGATTACCTGCTGAACTGCCTCCTCCAATTACTGCAACCGTCTTCCCCTTCAAGTCATAATCTTTATCCCACGCTGCACTATGCATCAACTTCCCAGCATAATCTTCAACGCCCGGGATATCTGGAAATTTATATGCACTGTGGTTGCGTCATAAGCATTCCGAGACACGTACAAATATGGGAAGTGAAAGGCGTACTTCAAGATACCTGATCCATTTACCAATATCTCGCACTCATCCTCAAAGTGACTACCATCTGGAGCGATGATAATAAGACACCAAATCCCTTTTCCCTCATCCCAAGTCGCTGACTGGACCTTGTTGTTGAACTTGATATATTTCTCGAGACCATATTTCGTCGAGACATGCTTGAAGTATCTCCAAATCTCTTCAGACGAGGAATAAAAATGACTCCAATTCGGATTCTTCTCCCATGTGAACTGATAACTGTGACTAGGAATATCACACGTGCAACCAGGATATCGATTCTCTAACCAGGTTCCGCCGATGTCATGATTCTTTTCATAGATCTGGAGGTCGACGTTCTCGAGGAGCCGTTCGGCTTTATAAGCAATCTGAAGCCCCGCAGCGCCCGCACCGACACAAATCATTCGAATATGTCGTTTCGTGTGTAAGGGTTGTTCTGTTATGCGGTACCCGTCAAAGTCTTGGTTGTACCATTCATTTTTGTGGTGGTCATCGGAATTTGGAATTGGAGCATCCCGATCAGGGCCTGCTGAGATAGCGATTATTCGATCTGGAGCCATGACTGAAATGTGTCGAACGTGAATCGAAAGTGGGCGAGGTTTAATATGGACGATGCTGCACTGACATTGGTTGTTTGAAGACAAAGTATCTAATGCTTGTAATGCTTTCGGGAATGAGTGCTTCGTAAGTCATTAACATGCTACAAATTGAAAGAGATTTGAGATCAAAAGGATGTGCTAGCACTGTAGGTTTGGTCTATAGCCTCGGCCTCTCTTGGAGACGTTTGATTGTAGGATTGAGCGGGGTGCGGCCATGCGGAATCCAGCTGAGCATTAACCCTTCACGGCCTAGTGCACTCCTACTCTCCCTCATGGCACGATGGGATGCAGCCCACACTAACACAGTGGTGTAACATATACCCTTGTCATGCGGTCGAGCCCCTTGGATCTCTTATTTATGGTGTGCCCTTCTGAAGCTGGCGAAAAGTAGAGCTTCAGAAGGATAGACTAAAACGGCTCGACTAACTTAGACTTCCATATATTTAAAATTAGCCCAAATATTGCGTTCTTATGATTCTGTCACAAATGGTGGGATGTCCTAACGGCTGTTTCACCTTGTGCTAGGATTTCCATATAATTATTCAATACCGGAGGAAGCTTGCGAATTGGCTTCTCACAGGACATTCGTGATTCTAATCTGGCGTCCGTAATATATCGTAACAGCAATACAGTAATGTTCATTAATGTGTCATGATCATACACTTTTAGCATCAACATAAGTAGGAAACAACGACAAGTTGGCACCCACAAATGAAAGCAAAAACCACTAGTCGGAAACAAATACTCCTTATCTCATCGTCTGATTGATGTATACACAGTCTGTCAAACTCATCTATCCGTTACTTGAGTCGTCACTTCGTTTCGATACTCGCAATAGGAGAACACATGGCATTTACCCATCCTCTCCATCAGCTTCATGTTGACAGCTCTCTCAGCACTTGGCGAGTATAGAGGCGCTAGTGCTTTGGGAGTCCTATCGTAAGCTCTACAGCCGATTAGTAAAATGTCATCTGAAATATAGTGTATGAAAATCAACCCCTATGGGATAGCTGGAGGTTTGGTTGGTGCCTTCGACAGATTGAACCAGTTCACATTGTTGCCACTAGCATTGCCAGTGGTAGGTATATTCTGTGCTTTACAAGCATCATACATGTTGTGTGGGACAGTCGAGTTAAGTGCCTGGAGCTGGATCGGATCCTCGACGAATACCATACTAAGACCAGTTTCGATATGCCACTCGATGTGGCAGCGGAAAAGCTAGATACCAGGATTTCCGGACTTGAAGTGAATGCCGAACTCGTTAACCATAAAGACGTCGCGACTAGTTAGGATTGGAATGTACGATCCGTTCTAGACTTTGAGGACGGCGTTCGTTTGAGGGTCGCCCTGAGCGACAATCTGTGCGATGTGGCCGTGGGTGTGGGATGGATGGTCTCGATTGTCATTGTTCAAGACGTTGATCTCAACGGCACCGGCGGGGTTATTGAAGGCCACAGGAATAGAGCTGGGACCGTAGATCGTGGCATTTGTGGAGTAGTTGACGGGTGCGAATATGGCAGTGTATATCGTTGGCACGAGAGGTGCGACAAAAGATTGCTCATCTAATCTCCCTAAAAATAACAGTCAACACAGCACTGGGTTGTTGGCGGAGATTGATCTTACTGACTACCTTAACATTTGTACTGTACTGTACCCACCGCACAATCCAATTCAACATCATCATCTACCAGGACACCTCCACGTTTTCGAGGACGCGTCGTTTTGATCCAGATGCCGGCGTATCAATTAACCGCGAGAAGCTCAGTTGACCCTTCTTTTGGACCAGATCGAATGAAAACGCTTCTCCCCGCAATCTCGCTGTCTCAGGGATAGACATGTCGTTGAGGCCCTTTTCTTCCATGCGGATCAACACCGATGCAAATTCTGCGATCATGGCACTGTCCCAAACACCTTCTCGTCGGGGATATTTGAGGAGCAATGAGACCGCCGCCCACCTCATGATACTGTCCCGACATTTGGTAGCAACGCTCCATAAAGACCCAATGACGCCAATGTCGAACGTGAAAATTGGTCGCCGTCCGTCATGCCCGCTACTGGGTTCGCTAAGAACATCTCGAGCGAGATGAAGGGTCTCTTGGAACAGTGATACAAAGTTGTCATACACCAACTCGGAATCAGATTGCGATCCCACCAAGGCGAGAAGAGTGGTGTTATGTCTTAATTGAAGGAAAGCCGCTTTAGAACGGAAGTTTTTGCCACTTTCCTTTCGTGAAGCATTAAGTAGTGGGTGGAACGCAGCGGACCATTGCCGAAGATAACCTATGCTCGAGTCAGGACAAACTGGACTCTTGGACCCAAGGTCGCTTGTACGTCTTGCGCCGTGCCATTCTGAGGCTGCATCCTTTGAAGATCTCGTGCTTTTCCATAAACAGCTATCCGAGACAAAGCCATGAGTCGCAGTCTGGCTCGTTGGATGTGAGATACGCCTCACCGTAACTTTCCAATACCAACGAGCTTCTTTGCAAGTGGCGAATTCAGAAGGTAGAGTGTTAGCTCCCATGTCCTCAATCTCTGTTGTTGTATTTACATAGGTCCGGGTCAAAGATTGTAGAGCAGATGACAAAGATAGCTGATCCAGTCGAAGAAAGATCTGGACGAGGCTGGCGTCTAACCCAGCGGAGTTCCAATTTCGCATTTTATTGGGGCCCAGGGTCTTCTTGATCAAGTCCAAGCCGATCGAAGCGTGGGTCAGGGCTGTGGAGTGGTTTCCTTGGAAGAGCTCGAAGCATACCACCAGAATACAGGAAATCAAGGTATGCCTCAAATCGTAAGGACCTTCCGTTAATCTTTTGCGCATTCGAGTTAGAAATTCATCGTATTGCTGCAGTGCAAATCGATACTGGCCAAGAAGAGGTTCGTCAATACCCGTCTGACCTACGGGACATTTCCTTCCAACTGCTTGCGATGTTTCTAGGGCCTGATCAAGGCCACCAATGGCGATGACTGCACGGCAGAAGCTGTCCTCCTGCTCGCAAGCCTGCAGAACTATCCTGCTCCAGAGATCAGAGTCATCAGAGCCTACAAGATCCAACATTGTCCTTTTGCAAAAGAGCCTGAAGCAGCGGTGTTCCCGATCATCGTTGAAACGCGTCTGATAAATTGATAAAAGAGGCGAGGCGGATGCTGAAGGCTTTCGAGGCGCTATAGCTAAGAGATGTTTCGGAGGCGTGCTTCTGTCACCAGTACTTGGATACCCGCGGCAAGTTGTGCCAAGTTTGAGGCACCTTCGACATTCGGGCTTTCCTTCATCACATTTGACTCTTCGGGCTCTGATGTAGGTATTAGCTAGACTCCTACTTGCTCACATAGTGCTGCTTGGCTACGTCGAACTATCATTAAGGGGGAGAATCAATACCTGCACGTCAAGCACCCTGTACGAACTTTCGGTCGACTAGTTCTTTTTCTCACCTTTTGGTTCCTAGGACCCTCAGCCACAGGCTCCTCTGAACAGCTTGGAAAAACTCTAGGGCTCCTGTCAACGGTCATGATAACGTTACCAAAGGCCACGGCATGGGATGGACCAGATTGAAGTGAGAAGATTCATCGTAATCATGCGAGAAGATGCTCCTTGATGACCTTTGGCCGATATGGCCATAGCTCCATGCGTCAGCACTAACCAGTGAGACACCAACAAGACTATTATTCTTGACGTAATTACGTCGTATATAAGACTCCAATCAGATTGCAGCTTGACTTTTGCCATGTATAGTCACGTGATATGCTCGCTATTACTGCAGCTATGTAACAGAAGGTAGGGGATAGAGCTGGTATATAGCATTCGTTGTATCTGCATGACTTGCAATAAAAATATGAAATATTATGTTGTAAGGGTCGTTTCAGCTCTGGGCATGTGGAAACTGATCGTTGAAACTTCCACTTTACACCGCCTTGACTAGTGCAGGCAGAATACTTGCAGGGCAAAAATATTCTGGCGAACTCAGTCCAGAAAGGAGCAAACGAATTTCTTCTCCTCACTCTTAGCTGGACATGAAACTTTAGACGCGCATGCGACTGCTTTTGCTATCCTGCAGGGTGAGGATTCAAAAATATGCAGTTTTAGGTGGGTTCTTGCACATTCGAACATTCGTCACCTCACCCACAATGTCTTCAAACCAAACTGCAGATATCACGGCCTTGCCAGCTGCAGATCAGCACATACTTCATGGAGGAAAAGAATACACGACCATCAAGGAGGGCCTGGCATATATTCTTGTCCCCGCTTCAGCCCCCAAGGTTCCTCAAAATACTCCACGAGGCGACAACTCAGCGCAATCAGTTTTCTACAATCCTATCCAACAGTTCAATCGGGATTTGAGCGTTCTCGCAATCAAGGCATACGGCGAAGAGGTTATAGTATCAAAGAGAAAGAAATTGGAGAAACAACGAGAACATTTTATCGCCAAGAAGAACAAGAAGCGCAAACGGGGGGAGGATGGACTCGACGGCGACACTTCAAGGAAGGCAGGGAAATTGGAGGCTGACGTGAACGTTGCGGAAACAGAATCTGCTTCCAATCTTCCAGAGACCAAGGCAAATCGTTCGCAAGGCGATCATGTCGAGGAGAATGCTAGTAATAGCGAAGTAACAGCGGCAGAGCCTGTCGCCCATACCCCTGAGACTACGAATGAAGACGTGGGCCATGGGGCAGAATCAAATCCAGCACCTTCCAAGACCCATGACCTCGCCGAACGACAAACACTCAAGATCAAGTTCTCGATCCTCGATGCGTTATCTGCGACTGGTCTCCGGGCTCTGCGGTACGCTCAAGAGATACCGTTCACAACCTCGATAACCGCGAACGATCTACTACCCGAAGCTACGAAGACGATCGAGATGAACGTCAAGCATAATAAATTGGAGGACAAAATCAAAGCAGTGACAGGAAATGCTCTTGCGCATATGTATAGCCTTGTTGGAGAGGATGTGAAGGACGGTAAGAGTAAGAAATACGATGTCATTGACCTGGATCCATATGGCACAGCAGCGCCATTCTTGGATGCTGCCATTCAAGCTGTGCGCGACGATGGTGGCCTCTTATGCGTTACTTGCACAGATGCTGGAGTATGGGCTTCCAATGGCTACCCAGAAAAGGCATATTCCCTCTATGGTGGTGTCCCAATGAAGGGTCAGATGTCACACGAAGCTGGAGTCCGACTTATCCTCCATGCTATTGCATCTACCGCTGCTCGACATGGTGTTGCTATCGAGCCTCTTCTTTCGTTATCTATCGACTTTTACGCCAGAGTTTTCGTCCGGGTCTATAAGTCACCTGCGGATGTCAAATTTTTAGCTGGCAAGACGATGATGGTATACAATTGCGACACCGGCTGTGGGGCTTGGACAACACAGATGGTTGGTAGGAACAAGTTGGCCGAGAACAAGAATGGCAATGTACAATGGAAACACGTCTTTGGGCCTGGTCCCACAGCAAGTGAAAATTGTAGTCATTGTGGATTCAAGACACACATTGCAGGTCCCATGTACGCAGGTCCGATACATTCTCCCAAATTCATCAGAAAGATTCTGGACGGACTGCCGGATGTTTCAAAAGACACATACCAAACAATTGCCAGGATTGAAGGCATGCTCAGCCTGGCACTAGAAGAAGTTTTGCCAGATTTAGAAGAAGGAACCTCTCCAACAGCCACTTCGAAAACGAAACACTTCGACCCAGCTGCTATTGATCCGGTACCTTTCCTCTTCATTCCGTCGGCCCTGTCAAAAGTTATTCATTGTATCACTCCAATAGAAAATGCTTTTCGGGGTGCATTAAGACATCTCGGGTATCGGGTCACCAGAAGTCATACGAAACCTGGAAGCATCAAGACCGACGCACCTTGGGAAGTGATTTGGGAAATCATGAGAGAATGGACAAAACAAAGGGAACCGATCAAGGATGGTGCTGTCAGAGAAGGCACAGCTGGATGGGCTATCATGGGTCTGGCTAAAAAGTCAAAACAGAGCGGGGAGGTCGAGGAGTCTAGTGGGGGGAAGACTGAGCAAGCGCCCCAAACGGGGTCACAGACTGAAGTGAAGAAGATCGGGGTTGTATTTGACGAGAAGCTGGGTGCGGAGAAGGACACTAAGAAGCTTGTGAGATACCAGTTGAACCCACGAGAGAATTGGGGACCAATGGCTCGTGCCAAGGGACATAATTGAACCATATTTCGAAACCGCAGCAGATAGTGGGGACATTTACACTGCCAACTTTCGGAACATTGTTTTTGAATCCCCTCTACGCCTGATTCTGGGTCAAGTTTCCATCGCGACCTAGAGGTCATGCCTGTCCCTCCCTTTCCGAACTACCTTGGCATTTGCTGCTCTTCCGTTACAACCATTCTTTGTCCTTGAGATTTTATTAGTGTTTTCACTTCTGCACTTTGCGATTATTCCCTTCTAAGTAACGTATTTTGTTCTAGGGCGACTATCGATACCGGAAACACACTTTAAAGCTGTAAGTATCATTCTCAGAAAGTTCTGGGTCCATGAAACAGTTCTTGTTCCACATTGCAGATTCACCTCTCATGATATTTATAGATTGTCGGCATCCAAGCAGAGCGGATTGAGACTATTCATTGAAGAGGTCAATCCAGCGTGGTATTCGGACACATATTTCCGGAAAACTATGCCAAATACATAAGAAAGGGTTTCTAGAATTCGAACTGAGGCAGGCCTCGCTCGACGGAAGTCTTCCACCCTTTTCTTTCGCGCATGGTCGGACAACACGATTCCTATTTCGGAGAGGATATTACCTTCAAGAAAAGTTGTGCCTGAGCAGGGATCAGGCTCAGAACACTCCCCGATACGTATATCTGAGTACGCCAGAGTACTCCTGAGTTCTTCCCTATGATGCTACTTTCGGGTCCGGGAGACGGTTATTCTGATACTGCGGGGAAGCAGAAGCTGTGAAAACTCGTCTCAATGTTCTGCGCACGAAAATGCCGATATTCAGCCTGAGCAATTTTCCTTCAGCCTCCACCTCACGCGTTCTGCGGAATGTGTTTATCAGTTCCTCCGGATAGACCGCAACGCGTTCGATTCTGTATATGAAGAGGATGGGCCCCAAGTGGGCGCGCAATGGGTTGCGGCTACTGCCCAGAAAGAATGATGCGCCTTCTTTTGTTTGTTGGAACTCTCGGGATTGCTGCTGCGGAGGATGGCCTCGCTGCATGGCTGCGATACGCCCCACTGCCTGGATCCAACCAATACATTGAATCAATTCCTTCTAATATTGTCACTCTCAACGCCACGACATCGAGTCCCGTGTACACCGCCGGCATAGAGTTACAGAAGGGCATTCAAGGAATTCTCGGGAAGAAGGTTGATATCGGTCACGAGATAAGCGAGTTGTCTTCAACTGTTGTAGTTGGTACTATCGATGCCTACACCCAGGAATATGGCAGCGACTTTGACACACCAGAACCTGAACAGGATGGCTTTTGGCTCAGCATTCAGAACAACACTGTTCAGATTCTCGGCCAGAACGAGCGAGGTGCGCTGTATGGAACCTTCGAATACCTGTCTATGCTTGCGCAAGGAAACTTCTCTAAAATTTCTTACACTTCGAGTCCCAATGCTCCAATACGTTGGGTGAACGAATGGGACAATATGGATGGAAGCATTGAGCGTGGCTTTGGAGGTCCATCTATCTTCTTCCAGAATGGCCTGATCGTCGATGATCTAACTCGAGCCACTGAATATGCTCGCCTTCTAAGCTCTGTGCGTGTTAACGGCGTAATCGTCAACAACGTCAACGCCAACATTTCTCTCCTGAGCACTCGAAATATTGCTGGATTAAAAAGGATTGCGGATGTGTTTCGTCCTTATGGTGTCCAACTAGGAATTTCTCTCAATTTCGCCTCGCCCAAATCGCTAGGGAACCTGAGCACTTTCGACCCCCTCGATCAATCAGTCATTGAATGGTGGGCCAATGTTACAGACCAGATTTATGAGGCAGTTCCCGATATGGCTGGGTACCTCGTGAAAGCCAACTCTGAGGGCCAACCTGGACCCCTGACTTACAATCGCACACTTGCACAAGGTGCCAATCTGTTCGCAAATGCTTTGCAGCCGTATGGAGGCATCGTCATGTTTCGTGCATTCGTTTACGACAGTCACCTCAATGAGTCTGATTGGAAAGCCGATCGTGCAAATGCTGCAGTACAGTTCTTCAAAGAGCTCGATGGGCAATTCGATGACAATGTTGTAGTCCAAATCAAATACGGCCCTATCGATTTCCAGGTCCGAGAGCCCACTTCACCTCTCTTTGCCAACCTGCTTCAAACCAACACCGCCATCGAGCTCCAAGTCGCTCAAGAATATCTCGGCCAACAATGCCATTTAGTGTACCTGGCACCACTTTGGAAGACAGTCTTAGATTTCGATCTCCGAGTTGAGAACCAGTCATCCGTCGTCAGCGATATCATATCTGGAAAACGGTTCAATCGACCTCTAGGTGGCTCAGCAGCCGTTGTAAACATCGGCACAAACAACACTTGGCTCGGCAGCCATCTTGCTATGTCTAATCTCTACGCCTACGGCCGACTTGCGTGGGCACCATCTCAAGAATCTGAAGCCATTCTCCAAGATTGGATCCGCCTCACATTCGGCCTCGACCCGACAGTACTCAAAACCATCACACAGATGTCTATGGAGTCTTGGCCCGCCTACGAGAATTACACTGGGAATCTCGGCATCCAAACCTTGACTGATATTTTGTACACTCATTTCGGGCCTAGCCCGCAATCAATGGATAATAACGGCTGGGGACAATGGACACGCGCCGACCATCTCACTGTCGGAATGGACCGAACAGTCTCAAACGGGACAGGTTTTGCCGGCCAATACCCCTCTGAGATTGCAGCCATGTACGAAAATCCTTCAACCACACCTGATAACCTGCTCTTGTGGTTTCATCATGTGAACTATACTCATGTTCTTCATTCCGGCAAAACTGTCATCCAACATATCTACGACGCACATTACAATGGCTCCGCTGTAGCACAAACCTTCGTTCCTTTATGGGAGAGCCTGAAAGGAAAGATCGACGATCAAAGATTCAACAACGTGTTATTCAGACAGGAATACCAAGCCGGACATTCAATTGTGTGGCGTGACGCAATCACTAATTTCTACCACAACCTTTCCGGGATCCCCGATTCACAAAACAAGGTTGGTAACCATCCCTGGAGAATAGAAGCTGAAAGTATGACGCTCAATGGGTATAAAGCTTACAACGTATCTCCGTTCGAGATGGCGAGTAATTATACAGCTATTGTGACGGTCTCGAATACTACAATCGGGACGGCTACCACGAATCTCAGTTTTCCGAATGGGACGTACGATGTCGGTGTTAATTACTTTGATATGGTTGGTGGCATCGCGCATTGGGAGGTGTTTCTCAATAATAAGACTATTGGGTCGTGGGCTGGAGATCTTGAGAGTACGCTGGGGCATGCACCGAGTGTGTATTTGGATGGGCATTCGGCAACGAGGAAGACAATTCGTGGGGTGCAGGTCAAGAGGGGAGATGTCTTGAAGATTGTTGGGACGCCGAATGGGATTGAACCTGCGCCTGTGGATTATGTTGTCTTCTTGCCGGAGGGCGTTGTCGATTAGAACGAGACATTGGCATGTAACGTGTTCCTTTATCGTTCATGCTATATCGTGAGAATGTATATAATCTTAAAATAACAGAAGTCATGGCTGAAGCATCAATATGTGACGCGTACAAGTTTCCCTCTTGCCATTTTGGCAGTGCTTTCTTCGAGTAAAGACCGTACAGACTACTTGCGACACCTCACTACTTTTAATCATTCTGCCCCTATGCGCCGACTTCCATAGCTTCATAACGCTCACCATGGTTCTTCATAATAATATACGTTTGCAACTTTGCATACATCAGCTGTAGCACCCAGCTCTCATCAGAGGATGAGCAAACCTCGCATTGCTAACACTTAACCTAATTGCTGACATATGCTCTCGTTGGTGCTTCCTGAGTAGTTGGTATCGAGCTTCTTTATTGTTTTCTGACCGTCATTGAGGGCCTACTATGCTATATACACGAACAAAATTACAGCTATTCGGAGCGAATCCTCATAAAAATATACAACCGGCCGCCGTTATCAAATTTAAATCAAAATTTGTTCTGGTTTGCGTTCCCCATCAACATAGTGGAATCTGGCTTATATTTCTTTGAGAGCAGACGGACATCGTACTCAACGTCGAGAACGGCGCCGCTGGGCTCGTTCTGAACTGGCTTGAAGTTCAAGAGCAGATCGTCCTTGACCGCACAAACAGTGTCCGTCTCCAGGTACGGGTCATCCTTCGGGTAGAGCTGAGCCGTCACGCCGATATACTCAGGATGAGTGACCATCATGTGTATGTGAGCGGGGCGGTTAGGGTGGCGGCCCATTATCTTGAGCAGATCACCGGAGGGGCCGGAGGTGTCGATAGCGTATTCGGTTGGCTTCAAGCAGTAGAACCAGAATTTGCCATTCTCGTCGGTGCGAAACTTGCCACGAAGGTTGTGGCGGGTCTGGTTCTCGGGGTCGAAGACATCGTACTTGCCGTTGGTGCTAGCCTGCCACATGTCGAAGACGGCGTCCGGGATGCCCTTGCCTGTGTCGGCGTCCTTGATGACACCGTGGAAAAGCGTGAGTTGCCCGTCTTTTGGCATGTTCTGGACTACGCTACTACCAAGGTCACGGAATGGTGTGTCTGGGGACCAGAAAGGTCCGAGAATAGTTGAAGATGTGGGAGCGAGGCCTTTTTCGGTGACGATCTTGTGGTTGATCTCGTCGACGAGACTAGACAGAAATTGTTAGCCACTGGTGGAATGATCTTTGGTGAAAATAAAAATTCTGCTGTCGAAGCTGGTGGTGATTATTGGTAAAATGACACAAGTGGTACTCACGATTCCACACCTAGGACATCGCACACCCTCCATGCTTCATTTCGGTTCTTCCGGTAAGCTTGGCCGATGGAATTAACGTAGTTGACACCGATAACCCACTCGTCTTGCGTGAGCTCGACATCTCGGCAAAAGTCGTGCAAATGTTTGATCAAGGAGCTAAGGATTTCTCTGTGTCTGGGTTTTGTCTCGGGGCTCATGAGGTCAATGACATGTTGTGTGAAGTAGGGGTCGTATTTGCTATTATTGTCCTTGACACCATTGGTGCCGTTGGTACCATCAGTAGCCATGATGATGTTATTTTTCTATCGCGTGGGAATGAAGAAGCTCGTTATCTATTTCGCTTGGAAGAATCGTGAGAACAAAAAGCGATGATATCTAGCTTAAACTACGTCGACAGCAAGAAGGAGATCCCTATTTCAAGTATGAACTGCAGGCACCGGAACTACGGCGCTTCGAATTGCATGCTGAAGAACTAGCTAGGCACGATGCCACGATCGTATGTTTCTGCAGCAGAGTGAACTTTACGGTAGTTATCTGGAGCTGTTGGAAAAACATAAAGCCGCACTACTGTCGGGATTCGGAGAGTCGGCTAGTAATTCGGCACCTGCCCTTGACTTGTGGGTGAGTTTAATTCCGACGCCAAGCATTCAAATGCGGGGTGATGGCGGGGTAGTTGCCCAGGGTTTGTACTACAGCGTATCAAAATTCTCATGGAGGGCGTCTTCTTCTCCAAACAATTAGATATGATAGGAACACACTCTTATAAGTTAAAATGGGTAGCTGCCAGCAGCAGTGCACATGCGTTGAGTCATTCCGTACAGTTTCGTCTCGACAAAAGCTATAGCATGGGGCTAGCAACGCGAAAGGTGTAGAATATCGAGGCGGGCCTGTTCGTGAGAAAAAGGCAGCAAGAGGTTCCAGAGGAAGGAATTCGCGATGTGAGAGTTAGCTCAGTGAATGTTCAGAGAGGGCCGGGGCCCGAAGATCTCCCGGGGATGCGACTTGCTCGTGGTGCCTTTAGTGTCGATCAGGTCTGCCTATATCTCGATCGATACCGAACGAAATACCGCGGAAACTTGAGGCTTGGACCTCTGTTTTCTGAAGGATTCGTTTTGTGCCGCCTTTTCTATTCTTTGTCTCGATCTACGTATCCTTGCTTTGAAGGGCGCGAATTCCACTTTCGCCAGCCCTACCCCGATTGGAAATAGCGCATAGTAAATCAATCGAATCTAGAATGAAGCGATTTCTTATTCTCTATATTCCGCCAGTTAGACTCAACTCTGTTGACCACATCTCACTGCATTACTTATTGCAGCCTATGCATAATAGAATCTGTGTAATATATTGATGAGATCCCAAGCATTGATGCCCGTTTGCAAGCGTTGATACACTAGAATATCGACAGGGTCGTTTCTCGTTTCTGTCTTTGGACCTGAGCAGTTGCTGCTATAACCTAAAGTCTGCAACCAAAATGATCTCACCAAAGCCCAATTCATCTTGGGATTTGAGTAGTAGCCGCTGTAATCCACCAGACCACCTGAGCATGCAAGGGGAGATCACTTCTGGCCACATTCAGAATTTCCCTGTCGTCTACATGCAAAACTTGCTGATACTTGCTGGTCTCGAACACAGCCATCCCATCAAACTTTTTACCGCCCCAATGTGCCAAAAAAAGGTGGAGACTTCTTGTGGTGGTTTGGACTTTGATTTCTGATGGGTTTCGCTTCATGCATTTAGGCTAGTCGATGGGGAAAATATCTATACGTTGTTCTCCTCTAGTTGAGCTAAAGCCTTAACCTATCCCTTAAAAGGCTGGGAAATTCTTCTGATCCTTGATTTTCTTCAATCATGGCGGGGAGTTCATTTTCTACTATTACAACCCGGAGTTTCTTTAAGATCTGTACGGTATCTGGGGGCCTCCTCAACTCCTCGTGGACTATCTGCTTGATCAATTCGCGCAAATTAAAAAGATAGCTTTGAGCGGCACTACGAGTAACTACCTTCTCAAATTAGCCATTCATGTACTAGTTTACCTAACGCATGTTTTTCGAAAATTAATGGAAGTTCGTTCAGACTAAATAGCCTTTTAAACTTATACTATACTCGCTTGTGCTTTTATTCCCTCTCTCTAAGTTTTGTTCTACTTAAAGGCAAGTACCTAATTTACTCCGACAAGGTTACACGGACTTATGGGTTTTAGAATTATGAGCCTGCTATAAGGCTAATGTCATCAACCGGATCTCTCCAAAATCGAGGCGAGGCGGGGCGGGGCGGGGAAGTTGGGTACCTTCGACGCCGCAATGGAATATAAAGCAATGCTGAATGCCTCAACTTCTCCGACATCCCCACTAGGACAAACAAAAAAACATGTACTTAAAGTCCAATTTTGGATTGCTGTTGGCCCTAGCCAGCTCAGGCGTTGGAATCTCTTTGCGTCAACTGTGGGAGTTCCCTGGCGATATTTGGATCGAGAATGTCGCTGTCCGACCCAATGGCCATCTCCTTCTTAGCACCTTCGATCTTGGACGCCTATATGACTTCAATCCTCAGGTCCCTAACTCCGAGCCACACGTTGTAGCACAGCTGCCCGGCGCGTCGACCTTAACTGGCATCACTGAGCTTGCACCTGACCTGTTTGCCGTCACTGGGGACAGCTTAACACAACATCCATACGATTTGCCCTGGGCTCCCTCAAGCTTTACACTGTCGACTTTCGCAATAGCAGCGCGAATGATGCGCCCGTAGTGAGAACCGTGGCCAATGTGACCAACACGATGATGTTGAATGGTATGCTCTCCCTTCCGGCATTCCCACATATTATCCTCAGTGCCGATTCGGTCGGCGGACGCATATTCCGCGTGGACACAACCACCGGCAGTGTCGATGTTGTCCTGCAGGACCCGCTTCTCGGCCTTAGCAACAAGACCGGCCTCGCGCCACTAGGCGTAAACGGCATCAAGCTGCGCGACAACTACGTATTCTTCACCAGTTCGGCCCTGCGAACTTTTGGCCGCTTCCCCTTGAGCCCCAAGGGAGACGTACTGGGCGAGGTGGAAATTATAACCGACATCAGCTCGTCGGCGGAAGCCGGCGTTGCCTACGACGACTTTGCCTTTGACAGCTCCGGCATCGCGTTTGTGGCGCAGCACCCGAACTCCTTGGTGAAAATAGAACCGGACGGCAGGGAAACAATGGTTGTAGGTGGTGGAAATAGCACAGTGCTGCAGTCTCCAACATCGGTGGCCCTGAGTACTGACGGCACGAAGGTATACGTTGTGACTGGCGGAGCGACGGATGGCGGGCTTAGCTACGGGGGTCAAGTGATTGAAGTGATGTTGTAAACACTCACAACTCATAACTGATGGCAATTTATGACCGAGCCACCTACTTTCCACCGCGACACTTAAGTCGATAGCTTTTGGGAACTGGGAAGCAGTGGCTTTAATTCAAGCTATATCGTTGGCTATAGGGACTTTAAAGTCAAAGCCTTAGGCCTTTATCTGGACTTTTGAAACTGCTATAAAAGGATTCGGAAAGGCATATGATATTCGAGGACTCGCTGGATCTGAATCGGTACGAGATAAGGCAATGCCCCGGGAGCCGCTCATTGAATACATCTTGAATGTTTTAAGTTAATGTATGAAAGCAATGACTACCACCGATGGAAAAATTGGCATGGTGCACTTCTAGGCTCGGCCTGGAGATGAGATCCCTAATATCATGGGATGTAATGAACCCTTGATTTTGAGAGAGCAGCCGAGTGGAGCTAATCGTGTCGTTTGCGGAGCTTTTCTGTGTGGTGCGATGGGCATCATCAAGAATGAATTAGAATAGCAAGATTTCTTCGCTGTTGAACATGAAAATTTGTGTGCTTTTACTCCTCTCTTTTCCTGTTCGTGGAATTTAGCAATCTAAGTATTAGCTTTCGATTTCTTGCCCGCTTGTCTCGAGCGCATCGTGCAATCCATCCCCGGTCCTGACGAGAATGCGCAAGGAATTTCACTTCATCACGCAGATGCAGCTCCAAATCCCTTAGATTTACATAAGAAGGGAATTTTTGTGGTGAAGCTAATCTTGAAGTATACTTTTAATCCATCCTCTCTCCGCCTGGTCACCTTACCTGGAATCATCGTCGGCGTCGCGTACTATAAAATAAGGCTCTACCGCACAGCGCAGAACCTGACGCATCCTCATCATGAGTCACCGCTAGGCAACAGCCTCCCAAACTCTCAACGTTCCTAGGCTCCCTTTTATCCAAAAAGTTCTATATAAACTTAGTTCCATCCCTCAAAATATCCCTTCTTTTCTCCTCGTCTTAATACAAGGATATTACATATAGCAACAAGGGTCCGCTCGAGCTTGTATTTTTGCTAGTTGAAAACTACTGCCTAACCTACTCCTACCATTCGCTAGTAGGAATTTTTGGGGGCACAAATTCTCGTTTTGAGATTAAGAACATATCTTTTCGTTGCGCATTGTCCTCAAGGATGACTGTGAGGAAGAGAAGGTATGTTACGCCCTAAATAGTGCAGTGATATCGTAATGCATCCTAGCAGCGTGAATTCACATTAACAGGTTAATCCCCATCTGTTGTGTTAGGAGACAAATAGATTTTCAATTTCAGGTTTCAGTCTACTCTTTCCGTTTTCAGAAGCGGAAATATTCCCCTTTTCTCTTACCGAGCTAGCTGCACAGCATTTTCAGTTGGACCAAATCCCCACAACGCACCGCCCAGAATTCCTCACAAAGTATACTTGCCAAAGAAATCCATAATGATAGAAGTAGCGTTATAGTAAGTCCCAGATGGATTGTCGTCATTGGACTTCGTACTCGGCCACGCATGGCCCAGTCCTGACATCAAATAATGCGTCACGACACCCAACTGCCCAGAGTCGCCACCATACTCATACTTCAGCACATTTCCATCATGCAAGGATGTTGTCTTATTTGTCAACCCGTAGCCTCCCCTCTTGCTCCATTCTCGGACCCAATGTGGAATAGTGGGTAGACATTCTTTTCTCCTTGGTCCTCCTGAGTAAGGAATCGTGGTATCGTTACTTCCGTGAAACTCAATAATTGGCGAAGGATTTCTTCCTGGATTGCAGCTAATATTGATTGTTTGAGATTGACAGTTCGTATCTGTTGCCCCGTTGATGTAAAATGCACCTGAAACGGGAGCGAATGCTGCGATTTGGGTGGACAATTTAGGGTCACAGGCTAGGACGTTGGTGAAGCCTCCTCCGTTAGACTTCCCCGATGCATAGATACGGGTGGTGTCGATGCAGTAACGGTTTGAAAAATGGGAGATCATATCAGCAGTAAAGCCGATGTCGTCTACACCATTGCTAGCCGGGTCTCCTTGCCACTGATCCTACTGACCGTCAATACTTGATGCTTTTCTCTATCTACCTTTCAAAGACCGCGTCACCTGGGACTCTCCTGCAATGGAACATCTGGATTATAACAGCTCAAGTAACTCACATCAAGACCCTGCGGGTAAACAGCAATGCTCTTCTTGTTAAATTCCTCATTCGAAAACTGACTCAACTCTTCCTGTTCCGCAGAATTCTTTCCTCGTCCATGGAATGAGAAGATGAGGGGTACAGGTGTATTCTTGTCGTAATTCGACGGGATATGAATTAAGTACGTCCGAGACGTACCATCACCCTGAGTGAAGTCTGTTTGATGACTCGGTCCACCTGGTGGTGATTGTGCTGCTGGCAAGTTCTTTCCACATCCTGCTGACTTCGAAGCGAGGATTGTGGAGATGAAAGTGCTTGCAAGAAGAAACATGGAGGTGTGACGAAAGGCCATATTGCAATGTTTTAATGAAATAAAACTACGGAGAGGAGAATAAATAGTTTTGTAACACGTTCGATGTAGAGCCGTCAGAAGTTGTCTTTCTTGTAGTCTCTAGTTTATCATATGAGATGATGAGGTCTGAGCCTCCACACATACTTAGCCGACTTTAGCCTCCTAAAAGTGCCTCAATTCGTGGGATATCGTGGAGAAAAATGCATCCGGGAATAAGCCCTAGCATGGACTTCGAGAGTAGGGACACATATGCGAGACATTTGGGGGTCTTCGTTAGGCGTTCTTCGGGCAATGGATCTCAGTTCAACCAGAACGCGAGGTGAATATCAAGACTAGTGACACCGTTAAATCAAAGTAAATGGTATTTGCATCGCTACCGCTATGCTCATGCGAAACCAAAATCTGCCCAATATCAAGCGCCGAACGCCTAATATACAATGGTCCACCTGATATATCAATCATGTAATGCTATAGCTCTTGCACGCTATCCTTGTCCTTGGGCTTCGGCTTCTCAGCCTTTCGTTTCAACTTCTCCACGGTAGCTTTCAGTACCCTCAACTTCTCCTCTGTGACTCTAATCGCAGCGTCAACTTCACGCTCGTCCATTTTTTCGTCCTTGAGCTTGTTTTGGATGGCCTGTGCTTCAATGGGCATCTTACCCACATCACGAAGACGATCGGCCCCAACACGGTCTTCAAGCCATCCCCAAAGTTCACTCTCTTCTCGTCTCCAAATCTCTTCGTAGGCAGCCACACGCTCGGGAGTACCAAAATAGCTGAGGCCAAGATCATTGCGTCCTCGACTCTTGCCCGTGAAACCAAATCCGAACCAGCTAGCCACCAACAAGCCCACAAGAAGGCCGTAGACAATATTCCCTGTGAGTAGAGGCTTCACAATGTCCACGAGTGGGCCCAGAATACCATGTATTGGTTCGAACAGGCCCCAGTCTTCTGTAGTAGATTTTGTTTCTGAAGCTCCATCGGTTTGTTTTGTGAGGCTGTTCGATTGCCGTCCCTTTCGTCCTTTCTTCTTGCCTTTCCCAGTGACAACAGCTATTATACCGCGACGAGAGGACACAGCAGCTTTCAGCGACGCGACAATGTCTTTTGCGTACTGAACCTGACCGTCGTTTGCACCCTTCTCAATCGGACCTTTGAAAAGTTAGCAGAGAATACATTTCGGTTGTGATTCAGATAAATACCTTTCAGCCAACTCTTGCCCGTCCACTCAATAGCGCAATTCATCTGCAGTCTCGTGTTGTTTCCTTCTGCCCAAGACAAACAGTACTTGGTCTTAACGCTGAAGACATTGCCGCTAGGCACATCTGGAGTTTGCGTGGATATTGTTACGGAAATAGCCTTGTCAAAGTCCAAGGAGTCCAATGTCTCTGTGCACACGCACTTTGTCTGCTTAGGTCCAATGGCGCCATTAAGAGGTTTGATGTAGGAGTAGTTCCGGACCTTGTTATCCAGTCCAAGCGGCCGTTTATCTTCCATGGTGAACTCCAGACACTTCTGTTCAACGGTCAACCAGTTCCGCATCCATGTGATAGACGCTGGTCCGAACATTAGGCTGTAGACCTTGCCAAGCGGTGCTGGAATGACCTCATCCCCAAGTATCTTGGCGTAGTGAGTCTCCTGGTCTGTACAATCTGTGGGCACGTGCGTTGCAGGGCCAGGGAAGTCGCCAGGAGGGCTTGTAGTGCCATCTTGCAGAGGTTTCTCAGTGGTTGTGCCGTTAGGCACAACTGCAGCTGATGGCTTGCGGCTTACGATCTTCTCAGCGACGTCGCTGCCTGCCACGCTTCCTTCAGCTTGGGTGAAGCTCATACCATCCTCGTCATCCTCATCTTCATCGTAAATCTCATCACCATCCTCGCCTTCACTTTCAGATTCGGAGCCACTCTGGCTTCCTAGAACTGGAGCTCCATCATCCTTCTCGGTCTTGTCTCCTCCACCTGTTTCCTCGATCCTCACTCCATTCAACGAGCTTCTCAGACTCGGGTGGCCTAATTTCCAGATACCGACAATAAGATCGTAAGTCGAGTCTCGACTGGTGAAACTGGCAAATATGTTCTTTGCGTGTAAAGTAGATATCATCAATCCGTTTTTGAACACCAAGGCAGTGCTTCGCTTCTCAACGGAAACAATCTCGTCAAAGCTCATAACCAAGGTTGTGACCCAACCGAAGATGTTACTACTAAAGCAGAGATGACCTTCAGAAACGTACAACCGTCCATGAGCTAGGATTTCTCGTTGCAGTGCACAGCTGTAGTCTTCAATTAGGTAGTCATCGTCAGGCACACTTCGAAAAAGCTGGTGGAAGTCACGATTCCGTTTCTTGCTTGCTACTGCAAAGCCAGTGATCTTGGGCGTGCCTGCGTGGGGATTTGCGAGCGAAGTATTCGCAGCAGCAATCGCAGCTCCAATTGTTGTGCCAGTAGCGGCTGAACTACCTCGCTTTCTGCGATTGCCAATCGCACTTCGTATACTACCACTTCTATGGATGCCACTCTTCCCTTCGAATACACTGCCATTTGGTGGTGTCTGCTCCCCAGCTGCGGGCTCGTATATAGATCGAGGCCGTACAAGAGATTGAATATCCTCGACAGTTGTAGGGCCACCATCCGCAATATCATTGGTTGATACAAGTATGGCCGCCGTCGATCGAGGTTCATCGTTCGTTGATTCGGATCTTCCTCGTGTTTCCTCCAAGGCTCTGAAGGCCACAGTAGTATCACTACCGCTACTGTTCTCTGAGATGCCTAAGTGGCTTAAGCTGAGGTCTCCCATTCCTAGTGTCTTCACTGCGAGTTCCTTCTCTTCCGCTAGATCCTCGGACTCTGTCTTCTCAGCAAAAGTCTCCACCACCGGACTCTCAACCTCTTTTATGTCCTGTGTGCCACTCTTACTTTTGTTTCCAGGAGCGACAGATGTATTTGCAATACTATTGCTTAACGTGTTTGCGGCGTTCTGTGCAGCGGAAAACACGGTTGAGAAGAAACCTCCTGAGCTTGGTGTAGTTGCCCCACTTTCTAGAGTAGGCGTTAAAGGAGCGGATGTGATATTTGATAGTTTACTGGGCCCTAAAGTAGTAGATCCCGATCGTATGCGGCGATGTGAGATCATATTCCCCGACGGGGATGTAACAACATTGGAGTTTGCGTTGCCCTGGTCTGGAGGGTCTCGATCCCGATTGGAAGATGGAAATCGTGGAGAGCTCGAGTCTGTGGGAGTGGGAGGGGTATTCACGATGATGGGAGCAGGAATCCCAGCTGCAGGTGGGGTGCTCGGAGGCGCGCTCGTGTCTATCGTTTGAACCTTGGCTGTTTGGGGTCTCTCGGGCGAAGACACGACCGACGGCTGTGGTGAAGACTGTCGTTCGGGAAATATTGAGCTGATTCTTGATGCAACACTCCCTCGTCTACTAGCTACCGTTGAGGCCTGCTCGTGTTCCTTGAGTCCCAATGCCCCTCCTCCAGCCTTCCGCTCAGGGCTGGTGTTAGGACTAGAACCCCGCCTTGAAGTCAGAACCTTCTTCAATCTGCCAACTGGCGATGGGCTACGTCTCTCAGATCCGTTTGTAGGAGCTCGAAGTGCGCTGTCAACGAGTGACGGGGTTGATTCTGAGGCAGCCAGGGCGTCCAGGTGTATTGGGAAGGTCGCTGCTCGAGGTGTCGGGGCGCCGTCGAGCTGCGCTTCGGAGAGATTTATTTCTGGAACGGTGGTAGAATGAACGAGAGGCGATGAGGTTGTTAGGTACCCACTGTGCGATGGGTAGGTTTGCAGAGGTGCTTCGAGTGGTCTGTGGAGGTGACACTTGAGTTAGAACGAACGAACAGGGTACACGTAATTAATCAAGTCGGACGTAGTGCACGCCGCGATTAATGCAAAAGAACGACGCAAAAGAACGCTCTGCGCATAGATTGGCGAATAAAGATCAGGCTGAATAAGAATGATAGTGGGATAGACCTGGCGGAGGTATAAATGATACTGGAAGATAGTAGGGAGAGATTGAAATTGAGGTTTGTCGGGAAGAAGTCGCGAAACTCATTCCGAGTCTTCGCTTCAGCTGTCGTGTGGCTGGCACAACATGCAGTTCTCGCACTCGCATGCGAATAAGGTTGTGATATGCCTGATATCGGGTCGAATGATGCAAGCAGAGACACAAGAAAAATACCAAGACTCACGATTCGGTTTCTGAATCATATGTGATCAGACTACTGCCATCGCCAGAACTGTGGTGCACCACGCTTGGAACGTCGTTCTCCAGCGTCCCTCGCTCTGCAACACTCCTCCCACGAGCTGCCTCTTCCGAGAATCGTTCTTCTTCTTCTCGCTCTTGTTTCTTTTGTCGCCTCCTAGATCCAATGCTTCTCGGAACAAGTTTCTTGATACCATTGGATTCGCCGCCGTCGTCCCCTTCCTTACTCCCCTTGATCTTATCGATTGTGTCCTCATGGGAGAGTCGAATGCCGAGACCATCGCTGCCACTGCTCTTCGTCGAGTTGGAATCTTTGCTTTTCTTCTCTCGGCGCGATTTGGAGAATATCTGCGACAAGCCGTTCCTCGGAGGCGACTCTGATCTCTCCATGGTGAAAGACATCGAGTCGAGAGTTCGAGAGCTACCTCGGCTTTTGGCAGAAGATTCGACGGGTCATGGAGTAGTTGTAGAGGGTGAGATATGCTGCATGTAGAATATCCGATGCGCAGATTCGCAGTGAACAGCTAGAGCGTCGCCGTGTCGGGTGGTAGTCCCAACAGTAGCTTCTTTGTTGCGCACCTTTGACTTGAGGGGCTGGACCAGCTGAAATGGGTGAAGCCTCGTCGTAATCCTCGAGAGTGAGCGCATACAGCAGAATCTCTGCCAATTTCGAGGAGTAATATCTGATCACCTAGTATATGTGATTGAGAAATGGAAGATGTATTGTCTACGAAATCTACGCAGTCCCGTATCGAACACTGCCTCTGTGCTACCTCATCCCCTTTGCGGTTCTTGCGTGTGTGCGATCTTGCAACGTCATTGGTGGAAACGATTGACCCCTAGGTTCAGCTCAGCCTCGTGATGCTAAAACATCGACATTCCCTGTGTAGATGCGAAAAACCATGTCAAAGCACAACCACTGACCATATCAATACGGCCGCGTTAATGATGGAGTCCTCTCCTCTAATACTAGTATGTTTGAAATCGCCTTTGCTATGTCTCATGCTGACTGTAGGTGCAGGCTCACGACCATGCTCGAGCTGCCTCTGTGGCTACTCAGAGTGCTGATACTACGGTCGCGATCAACGAGCATGCTCTAGCAGCAGGAGAGTTCTCGAAGGCAGCGTCGGGCACGGGGAGCGCAGAGGCTTTGAGGACGCTGAGGCTTTTGGAGCAACACCACCAGCGATTATCGGAACTCCTTCGATACCCCGCAGAGAACCCCCCAAATACAACAGCTACAGAGACAGAGGTCCAGACAGTGTCCGAGAAACCTCTCTCGACATCCGCCGCTGTAGCAGAACTCCGCGCCTCGAAATCTGACCTTGGACCTCGATCTTCTTCACCTCTGCGAAATCCTCCTAGTCTTCAACATCCACGTCGTTTGCCGCCTAGAGATCTCAGTTCGTCTATAGCTAGCAACCTTGCCTCTGCAAGAGGCATACGTGCGAACTATACAAGACAACCATTGTCACCCAGTGTATCCACTCAGCAAGCGCCTGGTAGCTTAGAGGCTCTTCCCCGCAAGCGGTCTAAGGTTCCGGCAAGCATCCCCGAACATTCACAGCCTAGTTGGGTTCCACCAAAGCAAAGTGCTCAGCAGCATGGCGAACCTCAAGCTGCTGTATCAAGTGCTACTGAACCAGCGAGCACTGACGAAGGGTTCTCGAGATTTTATAATACATTCGAAAGCATTCTCTCAAAACTGTCAGCTCCTCTTGCATTTGCAGGCTTGCCTTTGATCGCAGAGGAAGGCCCTGAGCCTATTGTCACCGAGCCCACAAAGGCTGCAAGACGACCTCATAGCAAGGAAAGAATTGATACTGATCCAGATTTGTCGAAGTACATTTCGCGTGCCGCGCTGAGAGCTTCAGCAAGAGATGGCCACTCTGGCAACGACTCGTTCTACGTAGTTCCTACGTCAGGTCATACGGCTTCATACGCACACATTCTATCTTTCGACCAGAAGGAAAAGCGGAGGCTTGCGGCTTCTATGCACAGCGAAAACGCGGATCTTTTCCCTGATCCTGAGGAGGATGACTTTGTTGATGCGCGTGAGACCCCAATGCCCGTTTCCCCCACAGCATCCAGAAGAGCCAGTGGCAGAAAGATGAACGAAAGGGCCCTAGAGAACAAGGTTGAAGAATTGGACATGGAGAATAGGAGCTTGAAGGACTGTATAGACAAGCTCAGCAAGCGATTACACGCCTTTGAGTCGTCGGCGCAGCAGAGCACTATGGCTCTACAAGAGAGCATGAAATTTGCACGTGCTATGAGTCCTGCACGAGATCAACTTAGTCGAGGTGGAGATGAGGCTTTGAAGCGCAAAGTCCTTGAGTTGGAGGAACACGTTGCTTTGGGTGGAAAGGAGATCGAGAGACTTGGTAGGGAGAACACGAAGCTGAGAGACGTGGTGGAACGATACAGAGAGAGATGGGAGAAACTCAAGGCAGGTGCTAAGACAAGGAGAGATGGTGGAGCATCAAAAGACGCCCCTTCGAAAGATCCCTCTGGAAAGAGAGATAGTTATGCAGGGTAATGAACGATTTGTTGCCAGTTAATATGTACTACTTTGTTTTCGCGTCTGGCCCATTTATAGCACTCTACGCGACGACACTAATCTTCAATACTTCCATGTCTAGGGTTGCATTCTCTCGCTAGATGCATCACATTGGCTATGACATCCGGTCCCTGTATCCCAGGTCTCAAGGGACGGGAGCCTCCCAAGCGATGCCATGTGACCACTTTATGAAAGCCATGTTTCCCATTCCCAGTATAATACATCTTGAACTTCATCTTCAATGAGCCAGACGATGGCTTTCTGCTTGTTGTTATACTCGAGTAGAGGGAATTTGTAACTTACCTCCTAATATCATGCAAAAGACCTTGTGTATTTAAAGGTAAGGCTCTCTCTAGCGTGCGAAAACGTAGATCAGTACGAGTTAAAACAATATTGGTGGATATCGCAACTTCTCAAATATCTGTTTTTTCTGTTACATTTACGCTTCTCTGCTCATGCCACTAGTGAATGGAAATTTCGGTACTGTTCTAAGCATTTGTCCAACTGATTAACGACCTGAACCACAACGGCACCCTGTAGCTCAGCATCATCCAGCTTGGTTGCTACCCCGAAATTACAATTCAGGCATTTCTTTACCAGCTCCCCATATGTCTTGTTCGCCTTCTTATATAGCGAATCACCTAGTCTCCTTGCAGCCATGAAATCCGCTACTTGACTATTCCCACCTATCTGGACCCCACCATCTTGAATCAGATCCTCGAAACGCGCATTGTATCCCAGCTCTATGAGAACGACGCCAAGGCTATATAATGTTTCATTCGGGGCCAAACTGGAGGGGTTTGAATCCGCATTAGGCAGTGCGATCTGTCGAAGCTCGGTGTTGGTCAGCCTTACGTTGAAACAAGGACGATCAGGCAAGGCGTCGCGAGCAGAGGTCGCGTCTTTGCCCACAAATCGTACATCTTGGCTGCTCCAAGACTCGGGTAGCCATTTTGTACCATGGAATCGAAGCACGGCCAAAGTGAGAAGTCTAGCTAGTCGTAGCTTCTCCATCCAATACTCTGGGCTACTATCTTTATCAGCTGAAGCTAGTATCTGCTTCAGCGATGTCGATTTGTCATCAGCAACAACCTGCTGGGGAGATGGACTCTGGTAGACGAAATGTTTGAAGGTCTTGGTTTTCGCCAGAAAGCCCACACATGGCTCTGGCGGGGCTGCCTGGCTCTGAAGTTGTCGAAAGTATCGACACAGTTTCCCAATGGTGTAGAGATCTATCTGTGGAGTCCTTGAATTTTGAGGTTGGATCGAAGAGCTCGTAGTTGTCGATGTAGCGATCACTCCAGAAGGCAGAGCGAATCGCACCTTGCTAGTGGTACTCATTTGGTCAAGAGCCTCCTGCAAAGCAGTAACATGATCTTCTCGATGACATTCTGGAAGAACATCACTCGGAGCGGATTCGAATGCGAGCCAGAGAGTTTCGCAACGCACAGTGGATCTGCTGCATGTAAGAGCGACGGTGAATCGTACTTTCGAAGTAGAGTTTTGACACTTCTCCTCGACTTTGAGGGACATGCTAGCAACATGTTCAATTTGATCATCACAGTTCCATTTACTTGCAAGAACTTCGTACAGCCTATTCGAAGCTTGCTGTGTGACTTGTAAATGTGACGTGATAGCACTCGTGGCGGGCTGCGGCGCTTGTGCAGAGCTCGAAGCTAGTTCCCGTATTTGACTTGACAGTCTGCGAAGATCTTCGTTGTATAATCTCAAATCATTAATAGTGTCTGTTAATCGATTTTTTGAAAAGCTGATTTTGATCTTTTGACGAAAGGTAGACCAAGTACTCTTCCCTATGGACTTTTCATAACTCGGGTTAGAAAGGTCTCGTCTCGTGCTGAAGTGGATAAAGAGAGTTATGCACCAACCTTATTTTGGACGAGGTCCCCAAAGCCCTTCGTCTCTTTTGTAATTTCGCTCAGCGTCTCATTGATTAGATCGACCGTGGTCTTGCAAGTCACATATGACTCCCCCAATAATTCCTCCAATCGTCTCGATAATTCCTCATCCTTTCTAGCCGGGTGAGAGCCGTCTTGCAGTACATCCTCCAAGTTTTGCCCAACGTGATGTAGTAAGATCTTGCACTCGTTTCGAAAACTGCAACGCTGCACGTTGAGCTTGGCTTGGAATCTTTGGACCTCTTTCCCGTATCGTGCGTATGTGACGAAAGGCTGGAAGGTGACTTCGTAATTCTCAGCGGCAGATATGAGCAATGGGACGACTCCCAGTACAAGACCCGCAATCGTGGCAGGGTCCATGATTCGTGAGCACAGTACTTCCCATATGTTAGTATTGCATGCACTGGGAGCTGGTGGCAGTGGGAAGCATACATTCCAGACGCCAGCGCCTATTCGGATACCACGCAGCCTTGACTGCTATAGTCCAAGGCTAATGTTGAGCCTTCAACATACTCGAGGCGATTGCGAAGCATTGCCTTTCATCCAGTGCACTGGGCGTTCGCATATGAAAATTAATTGATCTCTTGAACTTTCCGAGTCGTACGTCTTTTCCAGAAGCGGGTGAGGAGGTCAGAAGGGCGAATCATAGGGACTCACTTATCGATAGTAATTATCCTGGACTGGGGTGCAAAGTCTCAGCCACACCCAGTGACATGACCACAACTTACCTTTATCTCGTCATTAACCAGAGCACATCTAGATGGCATCCCGGCCATTTGTGTTGCTATTCCCAAGTTTTACTTATCCAAGCTAGTCGCAAGGAATTCACCACCGTGACAGCCCCGCCCCGCGTCTGGGCAGCGGCTGATCGATCTTCGATGCAACAGGATGCAGAGCAAGACATGAGCATTTAATCCATCCTTATTCCTCCGAATGTACAGACCCTTCGCAAAAGAATGGATCACTATGTGGATGTCAGTCGCTGGCAACAAGATATCCAATATGAGGGAGTCGAAGCTGAAGTTGGATCAGCTTGCAATCTTTTTGAAGCTGCAATTGCAGCATTCTCGCTATTTTTGCCAATTCTTGCGGCCGATTTAGCTAATTGCGATTCCGGAGCATACGAGAGCCTGAGAGAGGAATTCCGGAAGTTCTATATGTGGAACGAAGGCTACTCTACGCGCACAGGTGGCCTGGATGACGTTTTGGCATGTTCTAAGGACCTCAAAGGAACAGTTTTAGGGCTCATGGCTCAATGGACTAAGACTGCATCCAAAGGTATGCCAAATTTTGTTCATATCTAGAGCCTCAAGCCTGTAAGTCTCCTTGTCATATGACTAACATTTATAAATCCGCACTAGTCCCTGAAGTCATGTCCAATTTTGAATGGACTTCTGCTTTGTCCTCCAAGTTCACCAATTTGGATATACTTGCCTGTAAGGTGGAGCAAATTGCAAAAGCTACAACGGCAGACATAAGCTCGCAGCATGCCGTTTTCAATAGCCTCGAATTTGATAATGATTTGGGTTCAGACGAAGATTTTGGATCAACCTTGAGTGAATATTCTTTTCAAGACATTATTGAGGATTTGAGTGCTTATATGGAAGGCCTCGCTGATCTGTCGCCGTCTCTCGATCACCCAGCCATCGATCATGTCCTCGTTGAAGGAATGCCCGCTTCTCTTGGTGATGAATTTACGACCGTTTCGGACCCCGCTCGACCTTTTATTTCTATAATTAGAGACCGATTCCCGTCGCTAGAAGCTGGTATTGTCAAGAAGCTAGGTGAAGCCAATTGGGAACGGCGAGAGAGACTGCGAATCAAGGCAACCGCGGCCCCTCCAACAGAAGAGATATTCCCGAATGATGATGACAGTTCAAGCGTCGAAGATGCTAAGTTCGAATCTCCTTCACAGGATCAGCAGACTATTTCGAGTACTGTACGGAGCAAGACAGTTGGTTCGACAATTTTTTCAGAGCCATCTATATTTGACAACATGTCAAAGCACCCCCGTAGAAGACTCCGCCCTACTGAATCGGTCACGTCCTTGGCAACTTCAGTCTCTGAAGGGCCAGAGCATGGGCAAAGAAGGGTGCCGAATCTACCAAAAGACCATGTATATGGATCGCCCTTTCAATGCCAGATGTGTGGCGATATCTTAACTGAGGTCTGGAACCGCGCGGATTGGAAGTAAGTGTGATATCCTCTCACGACGTGAAGTTGCTAATCGCTGGAAAGGAAGCATGTCTACAAAGACCTCGAACCCTATATATGCCTTTTCAGCAATTGCGATCTTGGCTTACACACTTTTCCATCACGACGGCAGTGGAAGAACCACGAGTTACTGATGCATCGTGTTGACACGAGATGGCATTGTAGCCTATGTAAACAAACATTCGAAACGCAGCAAGTGTTTCGTGTTCATATCAACGAGTTACATAAGAACGACATTGCGATACCACATGTCGATGAGTTCATGTCTGCTTCTAAACGACTAGTTTCACGCAAAGTGTTGAACGAGCTTTGCCCTTTCTGCCAAACGAACCCTTCACAGACCTACTCGAAGTTTGCTAGCCATCTGGGTAAACACCAACGAGATATCTCTCTGGCAGCTCTACCGAGGCTGAAAGATGACGAAGATGATGAATATAGTGATGATGACAATGAATCTGATGAAGGGGGTGACAATGAAGATGACAATTCTAGGGGATTTTATCAAGAAGATGACAATTACGACTTTGATTCAGAGGACGAGCCGAACGAGCCCCTTCAAAAGACTCCAGAAGATTGGCTGGGTTTAGAACTCCCAGATAATATGACTGAGGAGGCTCCGACACTCGAAGAGAAGTTGCGGGACGCTCGCATTGCTTGGCCTGAAGGCAGATCTTCTTACTTCATACCTTGCGATGATCTTCAATGCCTTGTCACAATCGATGCCGTTCTAATTGAGCTTCGAAGACGCGGGATCACGCTTATCGAAACCGAGCTTCAGGAGAAGGCAGTTGAAATTGTCAGAACTGCACATAGACTGTTTGCCGCTTTGGTCTGCGTATCGATGGCAGAATGCATTCTTGACTTCTTGAACGAGGGTCTGAACGATAAGGACATGCCTTTCGTCAGAGCGGAGTTGAAAAATAATAATTCGAAAGCAGCCTCTTTCAGATTAGAAAGCCGGCGTCACCCAAAGAAAGTCCTCCAATGCATAGCATCACCCAAGTGGGATACATCAAGGCTAGAGGCATTCAATCGCGATCAATGGTGGGTCCTTGCACCAATTTTCAAGGATAGCAAGGAGAATAAGATGAAGAAAACCAGGCACTGGGAGCTTGAACCCAGCCATGTCTTGCCCTTTGTCGAGGACAACCAATCGACCAGCGAAAATAGAAATGTTCATCCTGAGGTTTGGGCGGTCAGGATACACCCTGCTCATCAGCACCTTTATAAGGGCACTGACCCTAAGGTATGTCGCAGAAAACCATCAATTTCGCACTTCAGCTGATAAATTGGCAGAATCCTAACCCCAAAATGGCTATCAAACGCCTTATTTCGGTGAACGAAGCAGAGTTCGGGCACGAGATCGAGATGCTCAAGGCTTTCAGTCATCATCAACATCCCCACCTCGTCAAACTCTTGGCAACCTATCGCTACCAGAACAAATATCATCTGATGTTTCCTCTCGCTCCTACCAATTTAAGAGGGTACTGGGAAAATACGAAATTTCCCGAATTCTCAGTTTCGTCAACAGCATGGACCCTGAATCAATGCAGAGGTATTGCGTCAGCACTCAAGCTTCTTGAACAGTACGTTTTCAGCAGCGTCGAGTCGAAAACTCCTTTAGCGGCGGACCTTTCCCTGTTAAACGGACCTCATGGGAATCTTAAGCCCGAGAACATATTATGGTTTCATGAAAATCCTAACGATGAAGATCATAATAGTGATCTGGGAAGTCTAGTAATTACTGACATCGGTATGAGGAACTATCGCCAAGACGGGACATACAAGACGTTTGCAATCTCGCCTACATATGAGCCTCCCGAGAGCAGACTGCACCAGAAGATATCCCTCAAGTATGACATATGGAGCTTGGGATGCATTTATCTCGAATTCATAACATGGCTTATAGGAGGCTATGAGTTGCTCGCTAAATTTCCGGACGCGCGAGATGAACTGTCCTTTAGCGGAGATATGTACGACGATACATTTTATTCCCTCAGGCAAAATTCCCTTCCTGGCTCGAAGGACACCAAGAAAGGGCTGTATGCAATCGTGCGGTCGAAGGTTGCGGAGTGGATGGAAAGCCTACGCACTATGCCAAGGTGCTCTATATTCGTTCATGATTTCTTGGACTTGGTCGAGAATCACATGTTGAGAGTCAACCAAGACGAGCGGATTTCGTGCGGAGAACTCTATATAAGGTTGGTATATATGGTTCAGAAGGCAGAGGTAGACCCGGGATATTTGACGGACCCTCGAAATATTGAGGAACCAAAAGAGACCAACCCCCCACCGTCTCCAAGAGAAGGCACTCCGTTACCGAAGCGCCATTCGTTGCGTGTGGTGGGCACGACAGAGCTTTGAGGATTTGCCCTAGCTTAGCAATACGAGATCTGCGGTGGGTGGGGCCGTACAGTACGGGGCAGAAATGAGAAAGGGAGGCCAAGATTGTCGTTTTTGTGAGGCTCCTGTTGCAAAAGGTATATATATGGTGAATCTGCTTTAAGCACTTCAACAGCTCACCTCGCAAAGATGAATGAGTTGCTAGCTTTGTCTATTCAGATAATCCTGCTTATGGCTAAAACTTCGAGTTACCACTATACGTCAAATTTAGGTCGTCCTCATAGAAATTGCCGGGTGAAGACTCCCTCTGGGTCCCATGTCTTCTTCAAGGCTCTCAATCTCTTCAATCGATCTTCGCCCCTATATCTATACTTGAGATTATCCCCTCGAGTATGATTTGGAAACAGAGCTTTCTCAGAATCTTTCTGGTCTTTCTGGCAGTAGACCACAAGATCATCTGCGCTCTTCAAAGCTGCCTTATTTGCCACCATGTCTGTAGCAGAGAGGAAACCCATGCTATCATCCGTTAGTAGGGGTTCAAGCGTCACAGAGCAATGACCACGTACTACCAAATCGGGCAATCTCTATGACTCCAAGGCGTACTCTCCTCTGGAAGCTTTTTCAAAGCCTCGTTCGAATACCATCCAAATAGCGTCATAGTGCCAGCGGCTCCAGGAGCTATGTCAACAAGCTTCTGCCAGCTATCGAGCCCATGGATGAACTGTTTCCCGTCGAACTTCTGCAGACCGCATGAAACGATTGTCCTCAGCCCGCCTTGTTTGCTGATTGCGTCAGTCGAATCGGTAATGTTACCCCACTTGACAATCTTCCTGATATTCTGCACCGGCTTCAGTGCGATGAATGGCTCCATGAACTTCTCTGCTTCTGCTTCAGGTCTGAAGTGCGTTACGCTGACCATGATCATTGGCTGCAAATATTAGTCCAATACTTCCGACACAAGGAACTCAGGTTTCACCTTCGTTTGTCCAGGCGGAGCCATAATAGCACACATGCCCGGACTCAACGCATCAACACCATTAACCCTCTCCTCCAACACCTCCGTCACAGCCTCAATCTGACCGGGCAGAAAAATACAAGTCCAGCTCGTAATCGGATGCTCCAACCTATAAATCCTCATCGTGACTTCCGTCACAATACCAAAAAACTGCCCCGCGCCTTTTAACGCCCAAAACAGATCCGGATTCTCGTTCTCAGAGCAAGTTACTAGCCCCTTGGTTGCGGTCATGACTCTTGCGCTAACGAGAGAATCGACTGCCATACCGTACATACCCGCGAGATAGGTCGAGCCGCCTCCTAGCATGAATGGAATGTAGCATACGCCTGAGCCGGAGGGGCTTTGGATTACGAAACCGGCGTTGGAGACGGCGACGTTGAGGGGCTTGGTTTGCACGCCTGGTTGGAGAGTTACGGTTTGCTTTGAGGCATCGACCTTGATATCAGTCAGAAGGGAAAGGTCGATGATCCATCCCTCGCTGCCGATGCTGGACCAGGGGGTGTTGCCGCCGGATTTGGGGACGAAGGGGATTCTGTGTTGGAGTGCTGTATTCACCTAGATGTTTTTAGTGTGGTGTTCTTTTCTGTAGAAGATTAGGACTGAATACAATCTTGATAACATCGTCTTCGCTTCCGGGCTGGAAGATCACGGCTGGGATCTTGATATGTTCATCGCTCCATCTCTTCATGGAAGTCTTGAACCCCTCGTCTAGCGGGTCGGTCAACACTTGAGTATTTCTCGACAACGAATTTTTCAGTTGTGTCGCGACTTGAATGATTGTGTTCGTAACTAAAGACATGCTGCTTTTCGTCTCTTCTTTATATTGTATGTTGGTTTTTCTTTCCTCTGAACTCATCCAAGGTCTGAAGTTATATATCGAAGCTAGTGCTTATACCGTGCCCCTGACCTTGCAGCCGAATAATGCGAGGTTGCCGACATTAGCGCTGATGAGGCTGACGTTAACCTTAGTTGTCAGAGCGGAGAATATGCACAGTTCCTAGATCGTACGCTGATGGGCTGGTAACGCTTGCAGATGTGGGGTGGCGGCCGACACTAGAGAGCATGATAGGCGTGGCCGACGACTTTTCATTGTATCTTGAAACTTATTAACCATTACCAATTCAAGGCAATATCCTCATTTCACACGTCGCTTCAGAAGTTATTTAATTAATCAAGTTGGAAAGGAAAAGCACGTGAGTTTCTCTGAAGTGTTTGAGCGATAGGGTATCATATTATTATTCCCAAATTCCAAGAACTAAACCCAGTTCCCGTTATCTTACTCCCACACATACAGTGTATATACAGATTATTGACGACGGTGAATCGCTCCATTATTTTTAACAGGTTCTCAAATAATATCCTCCGCGATGGATAGTCGACCATGGCAAGCGAGGTAGTGTTTTCCAGTGCCCAGATATTTAGAAAGTAGAGGCCGAGAAGATATAGATGACCACTAAATTATATCAATCAGTTTTATGTCCTGCTCAGGTATATCGAAATTTCCCTACATACGTTCAGTGTCGTTGTTCGGATTCTTTAGCCACACCTCACTGGGACCTTGTATCCCTCGAATCCCTTGCTCTCATCTGCTCACTCCATCGAGCAATGTCATCCTCTCTTTCATCCTCCTCATTCATCGGACCCACATTTGACTCGTACTCTTGTGGCAAGTGATAGCTCTGTCTCGGTCCATCACTTCTCCTATCGAAAAAGTCCTTTGGTCCATCTCTTTCTTTACCAGGATACTCCACCACCCAACCGGTCGAAATTGTGTGCCAGAATTTTTTGAGGCCAGCCATAGCTTTCATTGATGTTAAGAAGACTGAATGTATTGATGATACGATAACAAAGCATCTCATGATGGGATGATCGTTGATATATATTACATGAGGAGACCCCTGCTTATAATGCACGTGACCCTGCGAGCTTCCTCCGAGAGGGAATCCCGAAGGCTTACCGAAGAAAGTTCTACCCCGAGAATTTCATCATAGACCAGCATCTGGCTCGTTCTATCTATCAGGGCCGTGCTATTGGCCAGTAATGACGCCTCAGAGGCTGAAAGCCGAGGAAGAGTTCGCCTTGAGTTCCCCGGATCGGACCGTCATCGCTGACTGTTGCAAACCTGGAGACCGAACCGGAGTCTGTATGGATCGTTAACCTCGGGTCTGCTGCAGACGGAGATATTTCGAGCCCAAGAGTTCAATCGTGCATTTCGCGCAGGGCTTTTCCTGAGACTCTTCACTGGACAGCCTTTGGCGCCCTCGAATGTTCCATGATACCATTGCAGATATACTTCGGTTTCCGTGAGCAAGTACTCATCACGGCGACTGGTCGCTTATTTACTAGACACCGCCTGTTCCTTCCTGAATAACACTATTTTCTTGCTTCCTGCTTCTCATTACATCAACATCCTCAGCTGCTGTATCCAAAAACGCGCCCCAAAATTGATTTATTGTCATATGACACATCTTTCACTATCTCTACCTAGGTATTCATCTGATCACCTCTGTTGATTAATTGCAGCTACCAATGTGCCTGTGATTGAGCAATAATTCTCTTCTGCTGCATTAAATCCCCCTACTAAATTTCGAAAACCCTGTTTAACATGCCATCTTCACGTGATCTGATTCATGTAAATGAGATGCCTCCTCTCTAGTATGTTTTTCGATCTTCAATCTTGCCCGCCATCTCATTATAAAATACGATATACGCTGGAGCAGTGTCAGCGGCGCAATGATGGCGCTCACCGGGCCGTTCTTCCCCCTTGGACTTTTCGCAGTCAAAAAGCCACGACCCCACAAATGGATCGGGGCTGCATCCCCCCACAATCCACAATATAACAAGATCGTCGTACTTTCCGCGTTCAATGGCACTATCAGAAGTGATCTGATATTCACTTCGGGGCAGCTGATCCCTATCCTAGCTAAAGGCGCTCATTCAGGCACGAACATTCGTATACCTCCACCGGCTCCTCTCCGTCTTTCGACACAGATAATCCCTGCACCATCCAACGTTACGTGGTGCCTCATAAAGGCGATATATTTTACCGGCTTGGGGTTGCCGGCTCATGGAACATAGAAAGTTCCTACCCCACAAACTTTATTGCAACCCCACCACACCCCTGAGTTCGCTTGAGAAACATCGTTGTCTGAAACGGCCCAGTGAGGATTAAGACGAACACAATGAATATTTCACGAATCGGGACGAGAAATGGATAAAGCTAGTGTCCAGTCCTAACGGAGCTTCGGAAAGATGTGTACCCAGGCTAATACATAACTTGAATGAGGGTATTCTCATATATTCAAGGGATACCTCCCACCTTTTCACAGTTGTTATTCTTCAGTTCTTTCACGCAATTCTCACCTCAGCTTCTTTGCCCTTCAAGTCCAGTAGAAGCCCAAAACTAGGTATGTATTGAGAATACTATCATAGTCATAATGTCTAGTCACAATAGAATTTGTCTAGAAACTTGAAGAGACATTTCTCTAGCAGACGTTTTCGCTTATTGTACTCGAATTCCTATCGAACTCATGCTGACAGAAAATCAAAACAGGATCACAATGCGCAGCTCAATAATTTCTACCTTGCTAGTAACTCCAATAATTGGCTCTCTTGCAGCACCAACTGTCGAGAAGCTCCATCCTTTCTATCAAGTCGACTGGGAGAAAGAACTTCTTGGCCGAGATGACAGCAATGATCTTGAGCGACGTGCACGAAGTGAGAAGAGTATAGATGAGATTTTCAAGGGTCTAGGAAAGCTATACTTTGGTACCTGCGCGGATCAAGGCAGCTTGGGCAAGGCCGATAATGCCGCTGTCATCCAGGCCGATTTTGGACAGGTCACTCCCGAAAACAGGTATGGCGTGGCTTTCCCAGCCGAAAGTACCACTAATGACTTTCTTCAGTGGCAAATGGGACACAACCGAAGCAAGTCAAGGCAAATTCAACTTCAATGGCCTGGACTTCCTGGTTAACTGGGCACAAACAAACAAGAAGTTAGTTCGTGGACACACAACCGTCTGGTATTCGCAATTGCCATCGTGGGTATCTGCAATCAGCAGCAAGGATACACTTACAACGGTCATCCAAAACCATGTCACCACAGAGATCGGTAGATATGCTGGCAAGATCCTACAGTGGGTAAGTCTGATGATTTCTCCCCCGACTCCTCTACGATGCTAACGTCGTCCAAGGATGTCGTGAACGAAATGTTCGACGAAAGTGGTGGACTTCGTCAATCAGTCTTTGCCAAGGTTCTCGGAGAGGATTTCGTCCGCATTGCATTCGAAGCAGCAAAGAAAGCTGATCCGGCCGCAAAGCTGTTCATCAACGATTACAAGTACGTTCCATTTCACTGCCACTCAATACTATTATGTTAACTTCATAAGCACCGTCGAGAAGGGAGCTACTTATGCTAAGACGACCGGCATGATTAAATACGTCAAGAAGTGGATCGCAGCCGGTGTTCCCATCGACGGCATCGGAGCACAAGCTCACTTGATGGCCGGAGAAGCCAAGAATGTCCCCGCCTCACTCGCTGCTCTCTGCGCCGCTGCTCCTCAATGCGCTCTTACCGAAGTCGACATCGTGGGTGCTGCACCTGCCGACTACGTCACCACTGCTAAAGCCTGCGTTGATATTGCTAATTGCGTCGGTGTCACGGTTTGGGGTGTGCGTGATCCTGATAGTTGGAGAGCTTCGAACAACCCGTTGCTCTTCAACAGTGCCTATGCTACGAAGCCGGCGTATGCTGCTCTTGTTGAGACTTTGGGGGCTTTGCCTACGGCTACGGCTACGGCTACACCGACCGTTTGATGGTTAGGATTAAGTCAACTTTCAGCTTCTGAGTGGACCGAGTACAAGATTGAACGGCTTTCGTTGGATCTCCTTGCTCAAAGCCTCGGAGAAGCCTCTGCGTATATTTATTCGTTCATCTCAGTGTGCTGGAGAACTTTCCGAGGGTATGGTGTACATAGCGATTAAGTTTTGTTGATGAGATATGAACGATGGGTGCTCTTTCCCCTCGCTTGTGAAGTGCGGGGCGACCTTCCGTGATGTAAACTGCGTTGAGAGTTCTTGCCTTGATTAGCGCAACATCGCCATCCTCACGATAAGGCCATACGGAGGTAGTATTTCGTGTTTGCTTCTTACAGGCTAGGCGCTCTACGCCACCGCCTCATCAATCTTCTTCGTCGAGGAGCCCTGGGGGCAGAGTTACCCTTACAACCCTACAGCTGCGAGCACGTTAACTTGTGAGATTATACTTCAGAGCAACCACATCTGCAGCATTATACTTTAGCGTGCCCCCAATTGCAGTACTAAAATTCGGACTATTATAGCCTGTAGTGCGCACATTCGCTCTACTAGGAATTCTAGCACTTTAGAGTATCGTGTTGAAGTCTAGAATACTATAACTTACAATACATTGCTGGGCCCTGCTGATTTAATTTGGTATTTATATTCGATCATTTATAACTATTTGGTCTAGACACACTATGTAAGCAGAGTACAATCGATGCCCGCGTTAATTTCTTTTGTTATAACACGGGAGTCTGAGATACAGCATGGCTTGAGTGGAACTACAAATCTACAACTAAGGTAGATGTTAATCGTGGAAGGACAAATGATTCAGTCCAGCGCTATTAGTATTCTGGATATTATATGCTCGTAATATTGTGGCGTATTTCAACCTCCATGTCACTTACCTATACAATGCTATCTTTAAGACGATGAAATTGCGCAACGTTCTATATTTTATCGTGTATTGGTCTATACAAATTAAGGATTATGCGACTTTTAAACTTTTACACTGTCTTAAAATCCAATAAATAAAGTTAAAAGTATACATCATAAATTGTTTGAGATAAGCTTTAGTCTAATTGGCAGTGTTCTAATCCCTTGTTCGCGAAATAAGAGATTTACTCATAAATTAAGGGCCGATTTAGGGTTGATGGCGGCATGTACTCGGAATTAGTATGACGACTTTTCCCATGTCCTCTTCCTTTCAAAATACACATGTTTCTATAATCGCAAGCAACGCTCATAGAAAGTCCAGAAACTTACGACCGCGGCTTCGATGCTTCGCCTTCACTGGACGCGGAGCTACCATATCTACATTATCACACTTTTCTATCATCGAGCAGGTCCCCACGGTGGTCAGAAGGATCTTGAACGTCCTCCGGTCACTGATTTCCCGATCAGTGTACTTCAGCAAAATTGCGAGTATCTCTTCGACACAATCATGAAAATCCGGTAGATCGAGCTGCTCCAATCCATCAATGACAGCCAACATCCCTTGCGGGGTCAGTTTCATCAATTTATCCAGGATTTGCATCGCATCTCCCCATGTGTCCAGACTACCATCGAGCTTGGCAAAATCGGATTTGCTGAATCTTAATTTTGTTTCGAAACGATTTGGAAGGAGATTGATGGTCTGTCGGATAAGTGAGTACACCAGATTTATCACAACGGATTCGTTGTTGGTATCGTGGTCCTCGGAGCTCAGATGACTTTCCACTTTACGGTCCTCGGTGGCATCAGTGCAATCACAAAAGAAACAGAGAAGAGGCATGCCCATTTCTAGAGCCTTTGTTGCAACCGCCGCTGCGAGAGAAGATGTAGATTTTGGGTCACGGACCCAGAGTGATTTCGATGTTGTGCCTTGGATCCAATCCTCAAGAGCAATAGCTACCTCTTTATCGACGCGAACATCTTGTGGCTCCAGGAAATGCGTCATGCTTGTTGTATGGTTTTCAAGTCCTCGAGACCACATTTGAAGGTCATCGCGCATGTACGTTTTCAAAGCTATTGTTTAGTCAGCGTTTTCTGCAAGTCTCTTTTTTCAGCTATAGCTTACAGCCTGATGTCTTTGGTCCTTTCTTCTTCTTTTGAGTTGTGTCGCAGAAAGTTGGTTGCCTTACGACCGTACTTCGTGCTTGATTCTTACTATCAGTCTTTTCGTGATTATCTGCTTGACAGTTCGCCTCCAGCAGCCGCATCGCAATTTGTCCAGCGAATCTGTTGAAGTGCTCTTCGAGCTCCTTCCCAGTTACGAATTGTGTCCTCTGCGTAACTCTCTCCTCTTGCTCTTTCCGGTCTTTTTCCTGAAGCAACCTAATCACACCAGACAGCATGGCGTCCAGATCCTCGATACGGTGTAAAGCATGTACAGTGACGGCATCAATACGCTGAACCTGAGCTTGTGACTTGTAAGATGCTTTGCGAAAGATACTAGCCTTCAAAACATCAATTTCCTCTAGCGTATTCTTAAAAGAGTCGCGGAAACTCTCATTAAAGCTGTCCAGTGCTTTCTTGATACTACGAGATTGATACCATTTCATAGCACAAGTAAGAAAATAGAAGATGAGCCCATAAAGCTTTGCGATCATAAGTTGGAGCTCAGAATGTTGCCAAAGTTTACGAACTTCAGCACAATCTTCCAGGTCGGAGTTGACTCGTTCGATGGCTACCCCGAAGTCTTCCGCGACTCTTCTATGGTTAACAGAGGCCTGTTGGGGCTTTGTTAGCAGGGTTCATGAGATTTCTGAGTTCAAGGTGAATATGATAGCAGACTGCTTTGAACTGAGAAGCGTTTTACTTCTGGAAAATATTTCCCCCTCATTTCTCCTAACGTCATTTGAGGAGAAAGTCCTACCGCAGTATACCCATTTAGGTAAATAAAGAATTTTTACTCACCTTAATTATTGTTTTGATGCCTCCGCATAGAATTGAAAAATACTGGCTCTGCTCTGGAAGCATAGATAAAAGGCCGATATGACCGTTCAATGTAGCACAGCATTTCTCGAAGCAACGTTGAGCCTGACCGTTGAACAGACGTGGCTTCTTCTCCCACTCCTGCTTAGCATGAGCAACGGCTTCTCTCACGCCTTCGATGTCTGGTGCAAATGAATCCGCGGGTGTTCCGCTCAGTTTGGTGGGTGCCTTTTGGGTACCGCTTTCTTCTTGATTTACCATACTTTTGAGCTCTGCTCTGCTTCCTCTGCGCAGCAAGCTGCGCATCCCTCGCCTTTTATTGCCACTGCCTTGTGCCTCCTGTTCCTTCTCCGCGAGATGACGTTGAAACTCAGCATATTGCTCCTGGAGTTGTTTATATTGCTCTTCAATCGCGATGTCTGTTGATCCGGGCCTGTAAAAAAAATCAACATTAAATGACATACCTATCCACATATCTTCCTACTCAAGGATCATGAAGGATGTCTTACACTGCACTGAACTCTTGCTCTTCATAAATGTACGCTCGTTGGCCCCTCAGTTGTATTTCAATCTCCTGCGTTACTGCACTCTCCAGACATTCTCCGAGCTGTCTATCAGTCTTCTTCGGTTCAGCATTATCGATGAAGCCCCGAATGCTGAGAATCGTGCTCCTTCGGCGGACCCTCAAGATATCGCCTAGATCTGATGCCATTGAGGCTCGAACAAGTTTTCAAGCTCGAAAAGGACCAGATCATGGATTTCCTTAGATGCTCGTCGCGATTTCCAACAGCCTTTTCAGCCCCGGAAGTGACACAGGTGATTGAGGATATTGTAAGAGAGCCGCTGATATTAAATTGGTCCGCCTACTACTTACGCTGCACGTCGTAAACATACCCTGCGTCATCCAACGATTTCCTTCTCCCGCGCTCAGCCCTCACCTTAAAGTAGACACCGAGTATGCGGCCTATTCCATTTTACAGCCTTGTCCTTGAGACCCCCACCCGTTATCATCTATTATCTTCTCCCACATACTTTTCGCCCCCAATCCTCCCCTACTCTTGCTCAGCCCTCAACTTAAAGTAGACACCGAGTATGCGGATTATTCCATTTGATACCCTTGTCCTTGAGACCCCCACTCTTTATCATTCAAACCTCTTTCTTTCCATCAATTCTCACGTCCAAATGCTTAGAGATGTCTTGCGCCATCTAAAACTTGCTCTTGACTTCAACATAATTAAAGTTTGTCGCAAGCATATCCAGCAAATGTCGAGTCTAGACACGCATGAAGAGACCATTCACGATTTGCATGGTGAAACTTTGCTCCTGGAACGTCGCACAGGGTCTCCAATGACTGAAATGTCGTCCAAGTCCATGACACCTTTCATTTCTGTAGCAACTACGGCAGCCTCTTCAGTTGACTCATATTTCGATACAGTGAAAGATGGAAAGAGCGCTGAAGTTCCAAAGACTCCTATGACCGACAAGAAGGAAGAGCTTCATGGGGAGGAAAGCTCCCAGACCGCAGAAATCATCTACCAGGTCAAATACAAGGATGCAGAGGGAAACGTCACAAAGATACGAACACCTGCAGAACCTTTCAGACTTAATACGAACGAGTCCGACTTTCCCGTACTCGAAGTTCACAGTACTGTTCTTCCTCTCGACGAAAATAAAATCAAGAAAAACGACACAGTCGTCACTACCAAAGACGCAGAAGCTACGACGAAATGCGCAGACGATGCTGACCTTCAGAAGATCAACAACCCAGACCTCCATCCCGAAAATTTCAAAATTGGTGAAACCAGGCTTAAGATTCGTTCCAAGAAACTCCTTAATGCCTTGAAGGCAGTTGTCAAATATTACCCAGGACAAACACTCTTGGGGGATGAGGTTTCATTCCCGGAACCATTCCAATTACTCATGCACCATCGAGCAGAGCTAGAGGCATACAAGTTGACGAATAAGGAAGGTCATGATGAAGAATACAAAAAGACCTCAAACGAGCACATTGATGTTCTCTTAACATTCCTGAAGAATCATTTCGGAAAAACTTTGGAAGATGAAGAGGCGCGACATAAACGAAGCCCACCGGTTTGCACCTTTGAGTTCGTCTGGCTGCTACTGAAACCTGGCACTCGTTGCTTTGTTCATAGCGAGAGGAACACATATCTTTCTTACAACCTGAAGAAGATCACCGGAGGCATGGTGGCAGGACGGCCCTCGACTTACAATACCACAATCTGGAATATCCAATGCGATGGGTACGAGCTGGGACGTTCTCCAAGCTACGCTGCAATCTTGCCTTTCGACGGCGAAAAGGATATCGACTCGCTTATCATCTTTCCTGCGCAGTATCACAGGTATACCGATAGGGATGCGCAGAACGGGAAGAGTTTGAGTGACAGATTCATCGCGAGGGGCGAGAAGTATTGGAATTTATCAAAGTCATTTTCATATAGGGGATACGATGGACTTAATCAGAAGAAACCATACCGACAAGTATGCATTTTCCAAACATCATACAACCCCCTACCCAGCTTGAAAGAAGTAACACAGTTGCATAGATTAAAAGCCGGATCATCGTTGATATCGAAACATATTATTCCACCTTTCCCGAAAAGAGGCCATTCATCCAGGCTCAATATATACCTAATGAGTCCGAAGACGGTGACGAAGCAGCAACTGGAACGTCAGGATGTGAGTGTGACGAATGCAGTACTAAGAGAGGTACTCGTCGGCAAGGTCTGTTTCAGGATTACGACGAGGTCGATCCCAAAGGCGAGCCTCCAGACCGAGACAACTTCTTCTTCCTGATGCCTCAGTATATCCCTGCTTTTATCCTAAATGAAAGAACCTGGGGTGAGTTTTCTCAAGAAATAACAAGGCTTTTGTTACATCGGCCATACTGATCTTAACGATGTAGAGTTCCTTCATGTCGAGCATGTGAAAGATGCTGAGAGTCAAAAAGATGACTACAGCAATTATCTCGTTCTTGAGCCAAAAATCAAGGATGACATCGAAGCTTTGTGCAAGATGCATGTTCAAAACAAACTCGCAAAGGCAACTTCCACCGACTTTATCAAGGGAAAGGGAGAAGGATTAATATTCCTTCTTCATGGACCTCCAGGTGTTGGAAAGACCTGTACGGCTGGTGCGTTCAAAGACTTGGTTGTATGATGAGTATGGTCACGGCGTTCAGCTAATTATCTTCCAGAATGCATTGCGGAACTCCTTGAGAAGCCCCTTCTAGCCTTAACATGCAGTGATCTCGGGACAACTGCCGAGAGCGTTTCGAAGAACCTGGACAACTATCTCAACTTAGGAGAATTATGGGGCGCGGTTGTTCTCTTAGATGAAGCCGATGTATATTTTGCGGAAAGAAACGAAGAGGATGTGAAGCGCAACAGTTTAGTCACAGGTTTGACTGTCCCTAATCCCTCGAATTGAATTCTGCTTACGGTATTACTCGGAAGTTTTCTTGCGTGCTTTAGAATATTATAAAGGATTATTGTTCCTGACCACGAATCGTGTGGCGACATTCGACGAGGCATTCAAATCTCGAGTTCACGTCTCGCTACATTATAAAAAGCTTGGTTTCGAACAGAGAAATTCGATCTGGAAAAATTGTTTTCAAAGAGCCGAGAAGATGGATTCGATTATTGTAACAGATGCTGCTAAGCGCTATTTTAGTGAAGACCAGACCGTCAAACAATTGGAATGGAATGGTCGTGAGATTCAATATGGTATGCCTAGTCTAAACTTCAAAGCTTGAAAAGCAATATATAACTAACCACGACGTACTTAGCTTTCGGAACAGCACTTTCACTAGCTGGATATGATGCCAAGAAAGAGGGGAAGAAAAAGACCAGGGTTAAGAAATTCCATGTTCAGCGCGTTGTTCAGATGTCTAGGCTCTTTACCGAGTACCTAGCTAGTGCCAAGGGAAGGACGCCAGAGCAGATTGCGAAAGCGCAGAAAATTAGGGATGACAATTTTGGAGAGCCAGCTAAGTTGACCAAGTTACAGCAAAAGGCTGCTGAGAAGAATGAGGTTGCGGCAAAGAAGAAATCGAAGAAGGTAGAGGAGGAAGAGGAAGAGGAAGAGGAGGAAGATGACGATGACAAAGATGACGATGACGATGACGATGATGATGACGACGACGATGACGATGAATAGAAAGAGGAAAGTATAACTCTGCATGAAATTTCTAGCTATCTAGGGGCATAGCATTGCTCAAGTAGTTAGAAATCGTACTTCTCGCCCTTTTGCGAATACAGATTCTGCACTATCTCGGCGAAATCTTGCCAGACTCTCGCTAAGACCGGAGCAGACTCGAAGCCCGCCCTTGCTTGACCCGGGAGGGTATGCTCGACAGAGCTGGAGGGGCTGAGGAGCCCATAGCTTAAGTCCAAAGACGGAAATGGAAAATGGCTTAAGAGCAAGCTGCAAGAATCTTTCAGCATAGACTAAAATCCTGTAGCATAATATCCTCAAAACGTTGCAGCATCCAAAACTCCACAAAATAGAGGGTGGTCCCTGCCCCTCGCTTAGATATTCAGGGGTTAGCAGATAGGGGAGAGAGCCGAATGATTCACGACATCAGAAATTCATACCAAGAATTCAAATATTATACTTTTTGACGAGATAGAATAACGATACCCAACTCCGATCAATCGATTCGGACTTAGCCAAAATCCATCCGACCTTGAATGGCATTACAGGGGCATACTCTTGCCTCCCTTGTCCGGATTATAGTTCTTCCAAACTCCCTTCGCTTCCATGCCCACACTTTCCTGTAACAGAATAGCTGTTTCTACAAGACTGATCTATCGGACATAAAGATCCCAAGTATATAGACAGCTCTAGATACTCAAATGAGTGAGGAAAATCTCATCTTCGTTCACTTATTCAATACCTCGGATCTCCAACTTCAAAATTTAATCGTCTTTTATCAAATCTAAGCCTAACTCCTGGACGCAAACGTACCTCGCAAAAATGGTAGAATACAACATCAACACCGTCGGCCAAACCCTCATCACCACCTTCCCCACCCAAGTCTCCGCCCGCACATTCCTCATCACCGGCCCCTCCCAAGGCTCCGTCGGCGCCGAAACAGCCCTAACACTCGCTCACGGCTCTCCCTCCACCCTCTTCCTCCTCGGCCGAGACCTCACCAAGATCCAACCCGTCATCACCGCCATCTCCACCATCAACCCCTCCATCAACATCAAATACATCCCCCTGGACCTCACCTCCTTCACCAGCGTCCGCGCCGCAGCCAAAACCATCCTCTCCGACACCTCTATCCCAAAAATCGACGTAATGATCAACAACGCAGCGATAATGGCTGCTCCCTACGCGTTGACAGAGGATGGATATGAGTCTCATTTCCAGACCAACCACCTCTCGCACTTTCTGCTCACGAACCTCCTTCTCCCAAAATTACTCCTCGCTTCTCCTCTTCCAGCGCGGATCTTGAACGTTTCGTCAGCCGGCCATCAGGTGTCGGATATCAGGTATAGCTCGACGGATTTTGCGAGGGGGAAGGAGTACGTTCCGTGGTTTGCGTATGGGCAGAGCAAGACTGCTAATCTGCTGTTTACGGTGGAGTTGAATCGGAGGTTTAAGAAGGGGGGAATGGGAGTGAGGAGTTTTGCGCCGACGCCGGGCGCGGTCGATAGTGGGTTGCAGCGGTTTGTAACGATGGAGATGAGGGAGGAGGGGTTGAAGGCTTGGAAGGCGGCTGGGAAGGAGGTGCCGGTGAGGAAGAGGTGATGAGTCCTTTTCTGTTTTCTTCTTTCTTTCTTCTTTGGTCTCAAATTGAGGTGCTGGTAGGAACTTTTGAATTGAAGAGACTAATGTGTTTCGTGTAGTTTGCAGCAGGGTTGTGCAACGTATCTTAGAGCGGCGCTGGATCCGAGTCTGTTGGAGCAGGATCTGGTTTATGTGAGTGATTGCCAACCGATGGATAAGTCGGAAGACCTTTCTGCTTATGCGGTTGATGGAGAGAATGCGAAGAAATGCTGGGCGTTGAGTGAGGAGATGGTGGGGGAGAAGTTTGAGTACTAGCTCTGTCTGCCCATTTCGTCGCGCCTGGGAACGGGCCTCAACTTAAAGATTTCATTGGACCTCATTGCTATGCTTAAAATGCTATCTAAACATCTCCTCTCTACCTCGCGTCACAGCTTCGCTTTAAGCTTAAACTTATCCTTCATCTGTTCCTTCAACACCCTCCTCAATATCTTCCCACTAGCGCTCTTCGGCACCTCATCAATCCACACCACGCCTCCCCTCAATCTCTTATGACTCGCCACCCTCTCCGCAAGCCAACTCACAATCATGCTCTCCACCTCCTCACTCCCATCCACACCTTCTCTCAGCACCACACACGCAAGCGGAACCTCACTCGCTCTTGCCTCATCCTCAACCCCAATAACAGCCACATCAACAACCAACTCATGACTCGCCAATATCCCCTCCAACTCCGCCGGCGCAACCTGAAATCCCTTATATTTAATCAGCTCCTTGACCCGATCAGTGATATACATATTCCCATCCTCATCTTCGTAGCCAATATCTCCCGTTTTGAAGAAGCCGTCGGAGGTCTTGCATGCAGCTGTTGCTTCGGGGTTGTTGTGGTATCCGAGGAAGACGTTCGGGCCTGCGATCCAGAGTTCACCTTCTTGGCCAATGGGGACTTCGTGGCCGTCCGCGGACATGAATTTGCAGATTTGGTTGGGGAGGGCGGGACCGTTGGAGCCGAGGCCTTTGTTCCATTGCAGCTGTGTGAGGTGGTTAGATATGAGATATGGAGGAGGAGGGAAGACTAACTTGCATGTGAGTGACTGGTGATGTTTCGCTGAGTCCGTATGCTTGCTTGACTTCTGTTCCTAAGCGGTCGTGAACGGCGTGGATGAGTTCTTTGGTGAGTGGTGCTGCTCCGGATGTGATCATGCGGAGGGAGGAGAGGTCGTAATTTGATACTATGGGCGATTTGGCGAGGTGCAATACGACGGGAGGAGCGACGAAAGTGTATGTGATCTTATGGTTCTGTTTCGAGTTAGTTCTGAGTGTCTCTTCCAGAGTTGAACTTTCAGAAGCATTGATATGTAATTAAACGTCCGAACTTTGGGCCCAACTGAATGTCTCATGATCTGCTGCTTAATTGACCTCATCCAATGTGGCCTTCAAATTTGAGGACATGAAAATCTTGACATAAATGAAGGTTCCGAAGCTCACCTGTATGATTTCGCAAAATTTCTTCAAATCAAAAGACGGCATAACAAGCGTGGTCAACCCCGCAAAAGCCGGAAAATGAACCAAGCATTGAAGTCCTACTGACCATCAGCACTACCCATTTCCATGCCTCAAACCCCCTTCCTGCCTCTCTCTACTCCTTTCGACCCACCACCAACCCCCACCATCCTCACCCCTCTCTCATCACTAGAGAAGAAGAATAAAAGAGCACACATACCATAAATATGATAATAAGGCAAAACACTCAACACCCTATCCTTCCTCCACCCCAAGATCTTCCCCTCATTACTATCCACCATGTACAAATCACTAACCACATTCGCATGACTCAACATCACCCCCTTCGGCAACCCCGTCGTCCCACTCGAATACACCAAGAACGCCAAATCCCTCTTGGGATCCAATTTCTCCCTCTCACCCCTCACCTCCTCATCCAGCAGCTCCGAAAAATGAATAAAGTTCGAATCTCTCTCGTCACCTATCAACACAATCCTCTCTCGCGGGATCCCGACTTCGGCACAAGCTTTGATCGCAACGGGTAATAGGTGTTTTTGCGTGAATAAGGCCTTCGTCCCACCTTTAATAGAACAGTCAGCATATTTTATCTCTTTTCTTCTCTCCTTTCTCCCTTCCAAAAAAAAAACGAAAACGAAACACCAAAAGCACAGCCCACAACCCCACCCCACCCCACCCCAACACCCAACAACAAATAAGAGAATTCAAACTCAAACTCACTATCCTTCAAATGATGTCCCAACTCCCTCACCCCGTAGCCAGGATTCGCAGGACTCACCACCCCACCAACCCAATGCGCACCCCACGTAATCGCAGGCGTATCAATACAATTCTGACTAAAAACCGCAAGGACATCGCCTTTTTGCCAGGCCCATTTAGAGCGCAGTCCGGAACCGAACCTTATCGTCGTTTCTTTCAATTTAGCGTACGTGTATTGCCGGTTCGTGTAGGGACATTTGTAGATTACTAGGGTTGTGGGTCAGTTTTTGGGGGAGGGTTTGGAGGAGGTTTTGGGTTGGGGGTGGGAGGTAGGGAAAAGGGGGAGGAGGAGGAGGAGGAGGAGGAGGAGGAGGAGGGTTGGGTGGTTGGAAACAACAGGAAAGGAAAAGGAAAAGAAAAAGAAAGAAAAGAAGGGGGATCCATACCTTGCTCCTCCGGAAACGGCCTTTCATCCTCCTTCCTATCAAAAAGCGCCGTCCAGAGATCCGTCTGCGGGATCTCTATCCGTGGGACTTCGCGCGGCATCTTTTTTGAACGCCAATGCTTCATCCACAACGTAAGTTCTGCGTTTCCCTCACGCTCTCGAACAGTCCTTAGATATTCGGAAATGTCGTTGGATGTCCTTCAGTGCCCGAAAATCTCAAATCTCCCTAGATATTCGAAGGAGCGATGAAGGTCTTCACTCATGTATCGATTTCCTCTTTCTTCACTGCTCTTCACTTCACTTTTCTGCTCTTCTTTCTCGAATCTCCGGCCAGTATTATATATCGTATCTCAATTGGGCAAGAACTTCTCATCTCATTTTATCTCATCTCATCTCATTTTATCTCATCATCATTGTCATTCTTATCCTCATCCACCTTTCGTGTCGTACGTACCCCAGACTTCCAGCCGCGGTTCTTTCCAGTCGTGGTTCTAGTCCAGGTGCTAGTGCAGTGCAGTGCAGTGCGTGTGGTGCAGTGCGTGTGGTGCGGGGTAGCCGTAACCTTAACTCCTCATCAATAAATAGGAATCAAAATCTCATGAAACTAACTATCCTCCTTCTCCTCCTTCACCTCCTCCTCTTCACAAAAAGTAGAAAAAGGAAACAAAAGTCAGAGAAAAAAGCTCAAGCGCAAAAAGAAGAAGAAAGAGATCTCGAAATGACATCAGTCTCCTATTTTTTCTTATTCTTCTATCTCTACCGAGACGCGGATTGAAGGAACCCCCGTCAGTGCCAAACGCGGGGTCACGGTCACGGTCGCGCTTCGCTTCGCTTCGCTTTCTCCCTCCCAGCTCGCAATTCTCGAGTCATGCCTCGGCTCATTTCAAACGGTATAAACACGTGATACTCCTGACGGGAAATGATAGAGAATCAAGCTCATGAATCCTCTATGAAGGTAGATAAGTACTGTGGCTTGGAACACTAAAGCGCAGAAAGATTCTTTGTAAATGATTCTTGATTATGGATTGATGGCATAACTTGAGGACTGGGTATATACTGTAACGAGTAACGAGTAAGGCTGCGATGTAAGCAGACCTTGAATTCCTGCTTTCTCCTGCTTCCATCCTATTCCTAGATTCCAACTCCTCTGATCCAGATTATAATCCTAATCTTAAGGTCTTCCTCGTCCATTCCATCCCAAATCCCTGTACCGCATCGTATTATATGTTAGATCCTCCCAAAACAGACCCAGACCCATATAGTCGAATGCCACGATCTAAATAGAATGCTGAAAATGAGTATCGATCCATGAATACCCAGATAGAATCACCAAGATATGCGCCCTCGTTTGCGCCATGCTAATCCCAATTCAAATTATCACACAAAAGAACCGGTATTGATGGTGGTGGTGTTCGTCGTGAGACCGTAATTATATGCTGGGCCGCGCACTAATATGTAATGATCGAGTATTCGTATTATCGTAAATCATGAAGAAAGAAATGTTGACCCTATGCTGCGTTATTCCGTCACTGCCTCCAGGCCCTCGTCCGTCTTGATTATTAAACTTGGCCATTCGACTGGAGCCATTGGCGCAAACTTCACCCTCTTCTCTGCCTCGAGCTTCTTCCTCTCGATCTCTTCCACAATTACCCATCTTCTTCGCAATCGATGTCTCCTTTCTTGGAAGATCTTGCTGAAAGCTTCCTCTTCAGTGCCGAAACTTTCTTCAAGCGCTTCGATCTCAAGAGCCTGTTTGTTGGACAACTTGTCCAACTCCTCTCCTTGCCGAACCAGAAGTTGCTCCATCTGCTTGGCTTGCTTGTCTCGCATGACATTGATCTTGCTCTGGTGTAAACGATCTAGGTCATCCCGAAGATTGTACTGCTGACCCAACTCTCTAAGATCGCGTTCTGTAACAACCCTTGCCGGATTTGGACCATCGCCGTTTCGACCCAGACCATCGCAGTATGCTTCCATATGCCTCAGCCGAATTCGAACACTTCTTTCCGCTTGCTTTAGAGTCGCCCTAAGCTCCATCTCCGCTCCGACCTGGCGATCCTCGAGATGTGTAGCGGTCCGGGAATGACGCTCTCTCATCTTCATCTGAAGGTCGTCGTAGCGTTCAAGAATGTCAATCTTGGACTGGCCGTGACGGGTCCACATGATCCATTTCTGTTTGCGCTCAAATGCTGCGAATCGGTCTCGTTCGTTTATTTGTCGAGCTCGAAGGGCATTCAACTCTAGACTCTCCAATGTCCGCCTCTCGGCCTCGACCTTTTCTGCCGCTTCAAGTCGTTCTGCTTCTTCTCTGGCAGCTTTCTCGGCTTCCTCTTCAGCAATCCTGGCTTCCTCCTCCAGGCGCCGCCGTTCTAATTCTTCCTCTCCATTGCAGTAATTCGGACAACCCACAACAGGATCCCAGACTGCACCGCATATATAGCAAAATTGTGCTTTGCATCGACAAGTGATATGGCTGCATCCTTGAGTTAGTTCGACCAGATTCCTACATTTATAACAGCGTCGCCAACCAGACTTCTCTCCCATCTGCAAGACCGCGTCAAGTTCCCAATCTGCCGGACAGTCCTGGCCGAATGCATGAGCTGCTCGCTTGCATATTGAACATGCTCTCGTCCGGCATTTGCGACACACCACTTCGAACGGGTGCTTCGGATCAATCTTCTTGCGCTTCGGGATGAATTCACCGCATGCAGGATTCGGACAAAATATTCGGGATTCCCACGGTGTACTGAATTGGAGAACCGCTTTCATGAAGATATGCTGCTCATCCCTATTCAAGACCGACTTGATGATCGAGCCCGGTATAGCCCTTGTACAACATCGTGGGGGCATCTTCGATTCGTCGTTCGCGGCTTGGGTGATAAGAATTCGAAGGCAGGCATCGCAATAGTTGTGACCACAGGGAAGGGTTTGCAGTGATTTGCTCTTCTTGAAGTCATCTCGACAGCAGATGCAGGAACTATAAAGTCAGCCGATACCTTTTGCCGTAGTCGCATTCAACTTACTTTATTTCACCTTGCGAAGATTTTGTCCGCCGTAACCTGAACTTGTTCTTAAACCCATTCTTGATACTATTGTATGATTTCCTTGTCGATACCGAAAACAGTGAGGGTGCCGGTTCGGCAGGTATTGGGGGTGGATATAGTTGTTTGGTGATATCTTGAGCCTCGTGCTGTGCTAAATATCTCTCGTATTCGGAAAAAGACAAATTCCGTCTTGTCGAGGGTCGTTTTCTAGCTTGAGGAAGGGCAAGATTCTCCGATTGTTCGTTTGACGATCTTGATGTCATGCCCGTGGATGCGCTACCCTGCGAACTCGAAGACGTGGTTCTGACATGATGCGACGCAACCGTGATGGCCGAATCGCACATGAAGTTGCGCGTCTGATTGCTCGTCGGCGTCGAAGGCCTTGATATTGTTATTCCCAATTTCAGCGCCTCTTGAACCAGGCTCTCGTCGAACGTTGCCTCGGTCTGCCCATTGTCGAGCTGTAGCACCTCGCGGACATAATCGTCGTCATTGTACTCGGCGGAGCATGCTCCCGCGGTGCTCTGCATGTCGGCCAGTGATCGCTTTCGTGTGACAGGAACCATCACGAAGCCGTAGAACGAAGGTCGCGCAGCGGGGTGGTCAATCGTGCTGTCGACATCCGAACGGTGGGATCACTGCGCGGGGTTCATTGACGAGCAAGGATAAGGGACGGGACTGGCGATGAGCGACGAGCGAGCGAAGGTAGAAGTAGAGCAGAGTGAAGGTGTTGATGATTGAGTGTTGGGCTCTCGTCAGCGACGGGAGAGGAAAAGCTGCATGGTGGTTGAAGGCTGCTCGAAGAACGGATGAGCGAAGCAGCATCAGCTGGCAAGTGCGAATGCAAGTGCAAATGCAAACGCAAGGGTGATTGATGGTCCTCACTAGCCCTGCCCTGCTGCCGTCGCCTCTCAGTGACCTTCCCGGTTGCCTTTAGCTGTTTTTGGTGCATCGTAGGTCGTGACCGCGAGCGGAGGGCCTGGTGGGCCGCCATGCAGCGCCAGCAGACACCGCACCTTCCCACCACATGCCGGCCGCACCACCATCGTCGACCACCCAGGACCACCCAGTCCAGTACCACCCAGGACCACCTAGCTCAACCCATTTCAACCCATTTCAACCCAGTCCAACCCACGACCACCCACGACCACCCAGGACCATCTAGTTCAACCCGTTTTAACCCAGTCCAACCCAGTCCAACCCAGTCCAACCCAGTAACGACAATCCGAATGGCCGCGAAGACGTCGGCTTCGTGCGCGGTGGAGAGGCCACGGCGATCACCAGCTGCAAACGAGCTACTTGGAAGGGACAAGTGCATTTCTGCTCTGGTTTTCACGAAGTAAGGTTATATCACGCCGTCACTAGCATTCGCTGCTGCCGCATGTCTCACGTCTGGATCGCGTCCAGAATGATCTCAGTCAGCTCCCCCTCCTCATGCTTCAGATCGGCCCTCCTCCCCTCTTGATTTAAGGTTTTTTCCTTTTCTCCTCTGCAATTTCTCTAGGAGAATTTGCGATCGCCTTCCCGTCGTTAATCTCACTCACAGTGACGCAACAGCTCCGAAGGACTCCAGGATGGACGTTTGCCCGGCCCCGGGAGAGGCCCGTCTCAGCTCAGCTGCATCGATCAGGACAAGCGCCGGGGGACAATGTCTGCTGGACCAGCTCCGCCTCACGGCCCATGCATGGCTTGCAAACACACCTCCGGCTGCGTGCATAAAGGTCGAGACCTGTCTTTCATGCTTCCCAGCGTCGGCAGAGAACTCTAAATATCGGCGTCGGATGCAGTATCGCCATCTGCCCAGACTCCACCGGATTAATACGCTGAACGCAAAGAGGGGCCAAGAGGTCTGAGAGTGAACTCGAGGGGCATGGCGGCAAAGATCAGCCGCCAGTCGTGCGTGGCCAGCCAGCGATGCGGTGTGATTGTGATGACCGGAAACACTAGTCCCTGGAGAGAACTTGCGGAGGTTTTCCAGAAGGTCTCAGGTCGCATGTTTGAAGCCTCATCCGCGCGCTCAGACCGTGTTGGAGAGGCGTGCTCAACAATTCGTTGTCTTGAGGACGCTAGGCGCCATCTTTTGGACGAAGTCAGGTCCGAGAGCACATATAAACGGTCTGTGGTGTCCGTGTGTACTTCTTCTTCTAGAAATTCTCGCAACTCATTCCGTTCGCTTAAATGAGAGTACAGCCGGAACTCTTCACAACGATATTGGTATTAACGATATCCTGGCCTATAACGATAGTGCAAGTGTTTGCTGATCGGATGAGGTTTGATTTTTGGTGTTTGCATAGCATGAGAGACTCCCAACCTCTTCTTATTGTGTCTCGGGGACGGTATTTGTTAGTTTTTGATATCCCTTTGTTTAGGACGGAAATATTTGACATGTCAGAGTAACATTTACTTGTGGTCTCAATTGCAGATGTGGTGAAGGAGAAAGTTTTCGGTAAAGAGGAGCATCTGCAGGTGATGCCTTTTGCGAGTTACGTCACATGATATCTTCACGTGCCGTAAACTACATTCTTCTTCCCGCGTTCTATTAATACAAACGCAAGTTATTTTCCATTACAATATAAAAATGCGTCCAGGCGAATCCAAGTCAGAGAGTCCGCATCAGAAATTTCTAACAGTGAAGGAATTATATCGGCTCACTATCATGTGATACCCATGTAATGCACCTCTATTATCTCATCAAAGTTCCATCGCGTATCTATTGAACATAGATCCCTGGTACACGTTCTATGCGCTACCTTCCTCGACATACGAAAATTGCAACAGTCAAGCCAAGCTAGCAACTTAGATAAAATAAAAAAAGTAAACCTTATCCTTGAACTTGATACCATTTGATAAGAAATAAATGCACCTGCCAGCGTTTGACAAAGCTCTGCTCCACTCACATTTTTACCACATTATTTATCGCTGTCAACCCCAGAGCTTCTCTCATCTCATCTCACCCTTATTCCTCCGAGCCCTGAGAACAACCAGCAACCAGCAACGAGCAACCAGCAACCAATAAGAATCTTGACTTGATTGTACATCCCCATGCCATGCATGGGTTCCATTAGTTGGTTTTGTTGCATAGAGCTGTAGCTCTGCTGCATTGATTGAGGAGTTGATTGAGGAGGGTTCTTCGAGGGGTTTTATATCCCACGTCTTTCCCATAATCTTACTCTCAAGCTTATTTTCAAGTATTCTGCTCCTTCCTCCCCCCCACACTTTTGGCTAGCGAAAGTCATTAGTGAAGCAATACTTGTACTTCACTCTCGAAGATTCACTAACTCATATACCACACACATTCAAGCAGCAAGTTCCCTCCGCAGTGTCTAAAGTTCTGTATAAATATCTTTCTTCTCACAGATTTCATACATCGTAAACGCCAACTTGAGTCTCTCACAGCTCAGAGATGAGGCGAGTTAGATTCGTGTGGCCATTTTGGTTGTGTGAATAATTGTTCTTTGCTAGTGGCTAGGATATCGAGCTAGATTTCTCGGTTTTGAGGAGTATAGCTGTTTCGAAGATGAGTTCATGCCTTCTGCCCTCGAGATAAAGTCGTTCCATTTGAGTGAGATGAATGAGGAACGACAATAATCAATACCTTGACAACAAAGGCAGTATCAGAAATATTTTAGATCATCCTAGGTTCCTAAAGTAAAGCATATCCAAGTCTTCCCATTCAGTCAATTCAAATTCCGCGCCATGCGGCAAAAGAACTTCAGCATAGAGTTAGGAAGTTGCACGCAGCCAAACCAGTATGTCAGACCATCTATTTGCGAGAGAGTTTTGGGAGTGGTAGGAATGATCTTTCGAGTTTTTTATACAAATTCATAACCAGCTAGATTATCCACATCCTCTTCTTCTATTTTAAAGAGCGAAAAGAAGGTCTTGGTTGCTCCTTCTCGAGTCACTGAGCCGATTAGGTGTAGCGCAACTCAGGCTTTTGGAATACGCCATTGGCAACGCAATTCATTGCCCTCGAGAAGCCTACAGATTAGTCACCTTATTACCAAGTGCATATAAATGACGAGTTTAAATATTCTATAAATACCTTTCTTGAGACAAAACTTGCAAATCGAAAACAACATTCTTTACAAGCGCATCATAGGAGAGTGGTTGTCGTTGCAACTGTCTCTTAATAGCTAACCTCGACTCCAGCCTGCTGGTTCAGTCCCCAAGAGCAAAACGTCTTCTTGAGCGTCACTCTACACGTCTCACTCAACCTTAACCAAACTCATCCCAGCTTCCACCTCCCACCCAAAACCTCGAGAACAATGACAACCTAAACAACCACAACGACACTCCTCACCATAACAACAACCCAAATTCACGCACCAAATAACCTAGCACAAGTATCCTAACTCCAGCATGCTCATTCTGCCTAATCCTACCATCCCTCACTATACTGCCAAACAATGATCAAGTAACTCACAGGTGAGATGATACAGGAGGGTTATCTAGTAGACCTCTGGAAGCAAAATATGTTAACGCATATGCAATATCTATACAAAATGTGTTGTTTGACTGACGAGGGAACCGGTAATTGATGTGGTAAATCACTAGGCGAAGTGGTTAGCTTGAATTTTCCTTTTAAAGACGTTGCTGCAATCCACACTAAAGTAGACATAACGTTCTAGAGACACAGATCTGCTACCCGCCTATTGAACAGGGATAGCTCGTCGTAGAGAATATTGGGTGTGCAAAAAATGATTCCGATTCCGATTCCAATTCCGAATGTTGCTTATGCCTGTAGACTTCGGATTTGAAAATGAGCGAGTCATGGAGATGTCAAATGAAGTTGAGTTTGGTAAGGTACGAGGAAAGCTATTACGTTAGTTGCGTTACTTAATGATGAGCTTTGGAGGAGGTTCTAGGCACAAATGCGTCACTATCTCGAAGTAGGAAGACTTTCTCCCTTGCACTATTTCTGATTCCACTATTTCCACCTCAGTGAATCAACAACCACTTCACCTCAAAGCTTTCCTTCCCCCTAGCCTAAACAATATATAAAACCTACCGTCAACAAAAAGACAAACCATGGCTCACAGGCAAAGATTCCGTCGACTACGATGTATGTCCGTACCTTCGATTCGATGCGATGAGCAGATGGCGGCTTGGCACTCAAGAGCTACTATATGTTGCTAAATTAAGAAGCAAATCTTACTTTAACGACTTAAACCAATCTTCAAAGTAGCGTGGTCTGAAGTTTAAGGTCCAAATGACGTGTTTGTTGCCGATTTCACCCTCGTTGTCATTCCTCCCAACCCAATTTTCCTTCCTTCCAACACCGAAAATCCATCCTTGACCATTATCCTCTTCGTTCCCCTCCTGACATACCTTCTTCTCAAATTCAATTCATCTCTCACAAGGGTCAAAGCTTCTTGTATCCAGGGACCAGTCCCAATCCCAGCACGGAGAAACATTATCAGCGATTCCTAGTAAAGATTCCTTGCGACTTTTTATGTTTAGTGGCTAAGGTTTACAAATACTTCTACCCCTCCGCTCCTTAGATTTAGCAATTTCAAACTCATTTATTCTGAATCAAGCTTTGAGAGATTCGCTTCTAGGTAGGTACGGTACGGCGAAAGGAGAGCTCCTGCCTAACAAGTCTACTCTTCACCTCTCCTAATAAGCAACGAAAAAAACCAACCGGTTTAGCTACAGTGAGAGAATGAAACCTCAAAATTAGAATCCCTTCTTGCAATATAAATACCCTCCCTCAAGCCAAGAGAGCAGAGGACAAAAAAGCCAAATGGTAGATTGACTGCGGCGTACTTGCCGTCCCTGCCCGGACTCTCGAAGGATAGGATCTACTTCTCCTTTCTACCTTCTACCTTCTACCTACCGTGTCTGAGCTTCCCATCCCCCGTCCCGGAAAGAAGTATACTATTGCTCTTGCCAAGCTAGAAATTGGGATTTTGAATTGAGTTTGTTGTCAACGCTCAACCCTTCGCCAACTCACCCCCCACCCTCAATGTATCTTTACCACATATACCTACCCGTCTTTCCTTAACCTCCCAACCACCACCACTCCCCAACTCCCTTTATTCAACAAGAAAGAATCCCGTCCTACCCATCGAAACCCCACATCAATGCTAATTGTGACGGTTACAGTAAAGTAAAGGCACGAGAATGTGGCGGAAGATGGATGGTTTCATTCCAGCTGCCAAGCCGCTACCTAAGTCTACCTTAGGGTGTAGCTAGCGAACTGCCTCAAGCCATCACAGTTACAGGTTATGAGCCCATGGGACCCTCAAGACTAAAATAGGACCTAGTGCCTTCGAGGCTCTGCCTCTCAAGAGCACAGCACTAGCGCCCCCGAGGCTCTGTATATTAGGCAGGCTTAATTGGTACCTTGGACCCTCTTTTGAGACTGCCTTAGTTATTCTTGAATACAACCGTATGATGCGCTCTGCTCGTTCCTCACGCTAATACTGTGATTTGACACTGAGTTCACCTGGCTTAGTCCTACCTCATGGATGGCTCTGCGTTGATGAAGTTTGCGTTTCCAGGCACGAATCGATATCGTTTTGGAGGAGGTGCTGTTATATGACTACTAGCTTGCTGCTTTGAGAAAGAAAGAAAGAAAGAAAGAAAGATTTGAATTTGAATTTGAATCTGGGATTTGGGCGCATGAGTTGGGCGTGGATTAGAGTTGGCCCAGTAAGAGAGGGTTGAGCTTGACTGACTGAGGTCGCGGAAGTGGTAAAGCTAGATCCAAGATCTTGATGGAAGTAAAACCTTAACGTAGTACTACGTTTTAAAACGAGTAGGTACTATCGTCTTTCCTCAATGTCTCATACACACATATTAACCTAATATCTGATTCAAAACAAACGCTCGCTTTTGTCTCTTCAATTCTCATGCCCCTGCGCTAACGCACGATCCCTCGCTTTTTCATCACTCTAAAAAGCGAAAATATTAAAACCTAAATCCTCTCTGATACCCCTCCTCCCTGGCCGCAGACTCTCCCCCAAAACCTTCAAATCCCTGCTGACCCAAAATCGCTTCCCCCGTCTGCCCCATCCCCATATTGTCGTCCTCATCCCCCATACCCAGCCCCAACTCGGAAATAAACATGTGCTGCCACGGCTCATCATAATGTCCATGCAACTGGCCGACACTGCCGAAGCGCTCGACGGCCGTGCTGTGATCGAGTGGGTTACTGACTTGTTCATACGCAAATCCTTGGCCGGGATCAGGAGTAGAAGTGAAAGTAGGAGCTTGAGGGAAAGTTTTGTCTTGATGCCAGGCGGAGGTAGCGGCGATGGGGTCGACGTTCGCTTGGTTGACTTGGTTTTGTTGCAGGTTAACTGCGCTGAGTTGTCCTCTCTCCTGCTCCTGATTACGTAGACGACGGCCCGATGGAATTGCCGTACCTGCAGCATTGAATCGCCTCCAGTTATAGCCAGGGGGAATGGGAGCTTCGGTAGGCATATCGAAAACGCTCCAGTTGATCATTGGTGCTACGAGTCTGACCAGACAGTCGAAGATCTCCCACGCTTTTCGAGCAGAGACACAGTCGCCGGCCATCATTCTCAGCCAACGTACCCCGTTTTTCGCGTCATCAAGGATGTATGCTGCTTCAGTGGGTAGATGTTGAGCTTGGAACGCCATTTCGAGCATCAGGACGGAGAGAGCTTCACAGATATAATGTAGTGTGTTCCACCAAGGCGTGATGGCGTACATTTTCTCGACCGAAGAGGCGGACCAATGGATTAGTGAGATCATGGTTCGTGCGGAGTGAATGCAGATCTCAGCTGCTTCCTGATTGAAATCTTTTGATTTCTTGGAATGAGATTCGACCCTCTGCTCGAAGCGGCAGAGACAAGGTCGGAAAAGGATCATGCGGGATGAGTTGAAGACCATTGCTAACCCAAGACGGTCGAGGATGTTAGGGGAAGAGAAGTCGGGGGCGCTCCATTGGTCGAATGATATGCCGAACTCCTCGGGGAGGTTGTCTCGCCAGGAGAGGAGTCGTTGGTCGATGCGGCGGATTGTATCTTGGACTTCGGACCATTTGGCTTTGGTTGTTGCGGCGCAGTAGAGCTGGCTCAGTATTTCATGTGTTACAATGCATAGTTGGATGCGGTAGATGAAGTAAGTTGAAGTGGTCACAGGAAGCGATAAGGCGGGAAATTTGTAGATCAGTGATCGAGAAATTCCTGTAGGCATCTGGTAGGTTGCGGTGGGACGGCCTTCTGAGGGTTAGCGATCATCTTGGATGGAAGGACTTCGACTTACTGTCCGAACTACGGGAGCTTCTCGAGGCTTGACGACTATATGGTTCCGAAATGTGAGGGCTTGAGTAAATAAATTGACTGGATCGAAGCTCATCTTCATTCGTATTCATAGGAAGAGGCGAGCTAATATCTTGATCAGAAATGCAGCTTGGTCTTCCCGTAAGCTCAACCAACAGACACTCCACTAAAACGAATTAGTGTCATGTTTCCCGCAAAGAGCAAGGGTCAACAGAGATGAAACGTAGGTGGGTGCCCCAACACATGAAATGGAGCGAGGGCAAAAAAAAAGGTGCTTACAAGTATATAGAGACCACCAAAGTCGGACTCGTTGCTCTTTCTCGTAATCATTAAGGCTTTCCGCATGACTTCTGACCTGCAGGCCCAATGTTAAGGCATTTCGAATAGTAAGACCACAGACTGTCCAGGCTCTGCAATAAAGTTAGTGAATAGGAATTAGAGTGAGCGATCCTGCAATCACACCTATTCAATCTGCAAGTTGAGATAAAATACAAACAGAGAAGGCTTAAAAGTCGAATTGTAGACACGCTTGGATCCTGGAAGAGCAAGCCCTGATCCAAGCAGAGAATTTTAGCTCGTTTGAAGTAGATTAGATGATCGTGATGATGGCTTCGGTCCTGGTGTCTGCTGAGCTGCGAGTAGACAGCACTGACAGCAAATATGATATTCAGCGTGCCGAGCCAGACGGCGTCCTGCATTGAAAGGTTTACTGAACCTCTAGGAAAAGTATCATACTTCGCCGTGAAGTCCTGCTTGTCCAGTAGTGGTAAGGTGTTGTGCACTTTGTCAAAATAAAGACGCACTAGAGAGTCGGCCATCTCGTCATCAGGCCAATCGAACGCATTGACACTGCTCACGTCTACGAATTCAACATCGGCATCTTCTGTATGATATGAAGCCAATGTGTAGCCTGTTTGGTGTGTTCCGAGGGTCAATTCTTGTTGGGTTTCCGTCTCGTATTCCTCGGCAGTTCGTTTGGCCCATGCGATAGATGAGGCTTTGCCTATATGACCTGTTGCTCTGTTTTCATCTCGATCAATGTCCACGTTGACGACATCCAGCGACCCAGTGGATCCGATATCTGAGGCATCGTCCTCTCCGCCGCTGGCCTCTTCGGGCCCAGGTGAGACTTGGGGAGATCCAAAAGCAGCTTCGGAAAAGTCTTTCTCAGATACAAGCGTGGGAGTCTGGGGTTGTCAGCACAGGACTGCTAACGGCATATGAACGTACCATTGATAAAACTCCATCTATAGCTGTCCTGATGCCATCTAGAGAGAGGGAGGTATCCTGCCGAATGCGTCGAAGAGCATCGAGGATCTCGGCATTGTATTGAGAGACAGTGATGGTTTCTCTGCTCAGCTTTGATAGCTTCCTGCGAAGTGTCAAGAGGCAGTCTCTTGGACGGCGAGGATACTGACTTGCGGTCCCTGTCACGCTTGCCATCGCCGTACACACATGCAACGTTGGCATTTTTGCATCTCATACATGGTTGGCCTCCAGTACATCCTGCTTTGGCCTTGCGGCAAAAGTCGCATGCGTGTGATGTCCTGCCCTTCTTACTTCCTTGGGATGATTCTGTGGCGTGAGGCGGTCTGAGTGCTGGTATTGCAACCTTTCCACGGGGAGCGTGAGTGAGAAAGCTGGGTGATAGTGCTTGCGACCCAGAGAATGGAGTGTCCGTTGGCCTTGGATCTAGCTGTAAGGGCTGGCTAGGGCTGAATGTCGAGGGATCCGTATACTTCGGGGTGGGTGGGAGTGGATGATTGATGGGAGCAAAGCCCTGAGCGTGAGTGTCGCGAGAAGTTTCGTCCCGCGGACGTTTGCCCCGACCCCGTCTGCGTTGCGAAGACATGTTTCAGGTGCTTTTCGATCTATCTCGGTGGCCACCAATGACGGACGAGGAGACGGAGATCGTGGGAGGGAGTAAGCAACCAGATCGCTGGGGGGCCGAATGACAATAACAATATCAATTTCCAAAGCAATAATGCAGCAAGATTGGATCTGGAGGACAGCGGAGAGATAGAACGGCCTAATGGACGTACTCTGTTCGACGAGTGAAGAATTCTCAGCATCAGCCTGTTGTTTCATGAGGTGTTGGTTTGCAGACAGATGGGAACCGAGAAGTGGCGAGATGGACATTCAACGTGACGCGGAATTCCATGCCAATCTTGAGATGCAGTGCAGCGCAGCGAGTCCCGACGACGGCAGCGTGATTTCATCATCAGTCCATGATGGGACAGAAATACGCCCATCTCATAGAAGGACGAACAGCCAAATCCACAACCAGCCGCAATGCGATGTGAAGCCAACGGCTACGACCCAAGAATACTAGTACTGTGCCAGGCCAGGCCAGGAGGCCATGACGGAGTCCCGCCGTGGCTCGCAAGAGATCCGTTAATCGTTGTCGTCACTGGCCGCAGGGTAGGGCAGGGCGGGTCCGGCGCTGAGAGAACAAATGGAAAGTCCACCAGGTCCTCCAAAGGCGGACTTCTGAAAGCGTGACAACGGCCAGGACCAGCTCGACCAGGACCAAACGAGGCAGATCGGGGCAGAACGATTCGAACTGCAGTGCCGGCCAGCAGCCTGCCAGGACGGCCCATTGGGCTCGGGAGGACCCCTGCGTCCCGACGCACTGGGCAGATGGGCAGAGCGAGGAGGGGAGCGGAGACCTCTCCGGTGCTGCACAGTGCACACAAACAATCCAAACCGCGTCTGCCGATGCAGCACTCGAATTATCCCGACAGGGGCGTGAGAAAGTTATATATATCGCTCGAGACGGTGGCTGGTATGTTGGGCTGCATCTTCGCTGGGAACTCTTTCTGCATCCGTGGGGATGGGCATCTTCTGAAGATTCAGAGGACCGGTGCGATGACGTTGCTCCTGGAGGCTCTCAAGATGGATTTCCTGGAATCACGGTTCCCCAGACTGATTTTGCCATGATCCACGGCGGAGCCATCACCGGCCAGCGTACAGCCAATCGACCACCGCTGGACAGACGCCGTTACGTGAGGCCCTCGGCCCTCGGCCCTGGGCCTGCACCATCAGAGCTGAGAATAACCAAACCAAACCTGCCAGGGGGGGTTCTCGGATGCGATGCTTTCTTCGTTGGAGGATAGAGACACAGAGCCATGCGGTCTTACGATGTTGCGCGGAAGGAAAGATGACGGATCGAAGGGACTTAAAGGACTCAAAGGACTCACGCTCGGAGGGCCTGAGGATGGTTTCGTTTAGTACTAGCCTCAGGCTCCCACTGTGTGGGTGGGGTTGCGTGAGGGGCCTGAGGGGTCTGTAAACCGCGACGTGATCTCTTCACTTCGAGTACTAGCAGCGATAACGACGACAACAACGACGAGGTGAGACCCAGCGCACCACTCTGTTGACCCCCATCACGATGTCAACCTCCGTCTGATGCTCGTCTACACCATCCGCCATCCTGCGTCAGCTTACCGCCGGTCCGAGGCTTCTGTCAGCCCAAAGGAGTGATCCTGTTGACCGAGGCTGAATAAACGCGCCGAGTGCAGTGCCGGACCATAAAGAGTATATACCATCCCTTATGCGATATACTCCTCTTCTGCTGCCGTGAACATGACTGACGCAATGGACTCGCAGTACGAGCTGGGTTCCTCACCAAATTCTTCCCCTCCTTTGAAGAGCTCAACCCCACCTTCAAGCTCGAGCTTCACTCTCTCTTTCAATCTCCCCGACTCACGACCATCCTCGCCTGCCTCCTCTATATTCTCTGAATCCTCACGAAGCACAATGTCCACTTCAAGTTCTAGACAAGATCTAGTACGAGAGAACACTGAAGATATTGCTGAGAGGGATTATTTTTCCGAGAACCCAGCCCCACCAGCTCTCGACAAACATACCGAATTAGCAAGACAATTCATCAATGGCCATGCAGCTGCGGGCAGACGTGTGGTTTTGGTGACATCTGGTGGCACGACTGTCCCTCTCGAAAGACAAACTGTACGATTCATCGACAATTTTAGTGCCGGTACGAGAGGAGCCACTTCTGCAGAATACTTCCTCGAAACGGGCTATGCAGTCATATTCCTACACAGACAATTCAGTCTGCTCCCCTATTCTCGGCATTACAGCCATGCAACGGATTGCTTCCTGGATTTCCTGCACGAAGGGCCAAATGGCAGCGTGGTAGCGAACGAGGAGTACCGCGAGAAGATGCTCATGGTACTTCGGAAATATAACGATGCCAAAGACAAAAATCTACTCCTCACCCTCCCATTCACAACAATTACCGATTACCTTTTCGTCCTCCGCGCAATCGCGCAACTAATGCGCCCATTAGGACCAAACGGCCTCCTCTACCTGGCGGCAGCAGTATCTGATTTCTTCGTCCCTCCAGAACGGATGCAAGAGCATAAGATCCAATCCACAAATGCGGGGGACACGTTATTAGAGAAAGAAGCTAAGTCTGAAGAGCAGAGCGAGGAGGAAGAGGCATTCGATAACTTCGATTCTTCTCCCGCCGTTCCACGAAGCAAACGCTTAATCGTCGATCTCGACCCCGTTCCAAAATTCCTCAAGAATCTGGTCGACGGCTGGGCACCAGAAGGAATGATCGTCTCCTTCAAACTGGAAACTGATCCCGAGATCCTGGTCCACAAGGCGCAGTACTCGCTAGATAGATATCAACATCATCTCGTCATCGGCAACCTTCTATCGACCAGGAAGTGGGAAGTGGTATTCGTGGCTCCAGGACAGAAAGATCAGTGGATTCGCGTACCGAGAAGTAGAAGGAAGAAGACGATTAGTGGAATCGAGAGTATGGTTGGTGTTGCGGCTAGTGGGGGCGAGATTGGCGAAAGGCCGCTTGATCCGAAAGATCTACCGGAGGGGGAACCGGAGATGGAGATTGAGAGTTTGATTATTCCGGCCGTGGAGGAGATGCATACGGCACATATTTCAAAGGCGAAGGCTAGACGGGCGAATTAGAGGTGGTCGAGATACTGTCGAAGGGCGAGGTCTCCAAAGTGTAAAGGGCCCAACTGTAGGTCATCTGTCTCCTAGGGCAGGAAACGAATACCGTCCGTAACGCTCAGTAT